>PVKM010027380.1:0-18806 GCA_004027735.1 Carollia perspicillata
GTGTCTTACTAAATAAAGTACCAATATTGGCCCATTTCCTCTCTCATTCTTCCCCCTTCTGCTGTTATGTTCTCCTCTCCAAGGTGCTGGCCCTGCAGGCTGCAGTCTCCAGGCTTTGTGATCATGTTTCCTGATCGGTCTGGCCAGTGGGAAGGTGAGAAGAAGCAAGGAAGCAGGCTATTCCTTTTCTTCTCTATCCGCTTCGCAGTTTCTCCACCAACAGTCGCATCATCCGTATGACTCCAGTCTCTGCCTTTTAATATCAGCCCATGGGCCTCAGAAACACTGTCTTCTCCTTTCTTCCCTACAGCCATAGGTCTGGAGCAGCTTCTAGCTGTTGCTAACCTCTGGAGTGCCTCACTGTCCTCTGCTTGGTTTCTCAGCCTATCACTTAATTAATCAATTTCCTGGTATTCACTGCTTAAAAACAAACAAACAAACAAAAAACTTGCAGAGTGGCCTCTGGTTTCTCTTTTCCTGTAAGGACCCTGATGATATAGATATATATATACATGGTTTGATTCTGATTCTATCCATCTCCAACTCCTTCCTAGCATCTTTGGTGAGACTGAGGAAAACAACAAAGACCCTTTGGGATCATAATATGATATGATTAAGCTTTAAGAAGTCCATCTTGGTAAGAGAAATGCCTGACTTACAGATGTTCTGGTTTGAGTACTGGGAAGAACTTGCACCACCTCTGACCCCACCACATTGATAAAACCTATCGACTGAAAGGAGAGATTTTTCAGCAGGAGAAAGAAGGGTGAAGGCCAAGGGGATCATCAGAGAAGATGAAGGAGGAACAGAAAGACTTCTTGGCTCTAGAATACTCAAGCTCTTTCCTTGTATTCATTGTCTCCCCGACCCTGGGAGGGAGAGGAGATGTAGGAAACCTAGACTTTTACCAGGTTCACTGCCTCCAGAAATGTCTAGGATGTTTCTGAGGCATATTAACATATCCTACAAATCTCTAATGGCAAAGCATGATTTGGGAAAAAATAAAAACATTGTTAACTCCAAAAATGTCAGCAATGTCAAATATTTATATACCTTATTAATGAGGCAACCAGCAAAAAGTTGAAGCTAATTCACAAAGAATGCTACTTTAAATATAAAACTAATTAATACCCCACAGGGCAATGACACTGCAACTTCTGGGGTTCATCTTTTTTTTGTAGGAAGGAAATAATTTCATCTCTCAAACAGAATTTATTTATATTGCTATCAGAAAACAATCATGAGAATTAGCTTCCATAAGTTAATAACAACCATTAAAGAGATATAAAGTATCCAAATCCTTATTAAAAATAGCAAGTCATACAAAGTTATTCACCCCTAGAAAGTCAGATAATATGTCTGTGAACCAACCAGACAGTCCCTAGCATGGCACTGACCTGGTACCTAATAATCTCTTCAGCTTAGTTCTGTGATTTAGATACTTTTTCATAGCACTGTATTTATCCTGAGTTGCTGCCCAATTCTAGTAAAGAAGACAAGGCACAACTCTGATGAAGGTTGTCACTAACTGACCCGCAACCAGCTTTCCTCAGGCCGACACCCTTTGCTCCCAACAAGTAACCTCAAGTATAGATGTGAGCTGGAGGCACCAACTACTCCAGTGCACCTGGGTCTGAGGGGTTTCCTGCAACATGGGAGTTTAAGTACTAAACCCAGAAAATCCTAGACAAATTAGGACAAGTTGTTCATCCTAACATAAGCCTATTCCTTAGCTCCACAAAGGAAAAAAAAAAAAAAACAACTCCAACGTATTGTAATATAAACCAAAATTTTACCAATGTCCATGGGACGTCATAAGACAGACTTACCAAAGAAAAACTCAAAGCTGGACATTGTATAACACTACTACCAGAACCCCCTAGCCAAACCATTCTAAAGAAAATGTTTGCGGACATTTGTCCTCTGAGTCCCCAGCACCTTGGATTAGCTCCTGCACACATGAGTGCTCATCCAGTGTGACTCTCCTGCCCAGAATCAGGTTCAGGACTCCCCGGGGACTCCAGACAGGAAGAAAATGCAGTTTCTTATTCCAAAGGAAACAAACTTCAGAGATGTGGCTTAATTTCTAAGTAGGAAAAAAACAGGTCTGTATAAGGCAGAGTGATTTCGCTTCTCACTGCATTCCATCTCTTCATTTCAGAATGGGAAATCAGCTTAATATTGAAAAAGCCTTATTAAGCTGCTTAGATTTCTTCCCTAAAACAAAGGAGATAGCTGATCTCAAAGATTAATTCATGTTTCTCCATTTATAGAACCAAAAACTCTTCCAACTTTAAAATTGTAGGATTTTACCCATCATAATATTGGTATTTAATATTTTTCAGTGATGGTCACAATGACACATTCGACCCAACCAGCTCGAGCTCTGTCACAATGTGACACTGACAGGTCTCCATCAAGAGGTGGAATCTGCATGTCTTCCCCATGAATATGGGTAGCTTGTGACCATAGCCAAAGTGATGACTTCTGCCTTCTGAGGCTCGGTCACGAAGTGATTTGATACTTACTATCCCTAATTTGAGCGTGTGTGTGTGTAAACTGTATATTTTATATATACTTAAACTATCTTTAAATTTGACCAGGGAAACATAACGAACTAGAAACTTGCTCACATGCAGAGGTATATAAGAATGGAAGAAACCTCTGTTCTTATCACTCCTAATTATTTCTAATGATCTATCAGCTGAAAACTGAAATAGGTCCTCTTCCAATTTTGTTGAGAACAAAGAACTGGAAATCACCAGACTTCCAAAAAAACCACAATTTTACTCATTAATATCACTCACTGTCTGAACAACAGCAACACTATTTCATATAATCACTTTATTTGACACTGGAGGATTTATGTGTTAAGTGAAAACAGCTTGGTAAGATTCTGGATGGGCAAAAGGTATGTCTTAGCTCATAATGTGGAAAAGAGCAGTAGTGAAAACAGGCAGGACACCTCCGGTGACACCCCCTCTTCAGCCACAGGTTCTCAGGCAGAGTTCAGGGTCTGAAAAGTGGTTCCCTTAAAACTGTCCATACTCTTCCAAGTGTTCATGTACTCAGTTCAGGCCACCATATTCACTCATTTACCCCTAAAACTACAACATGCTATTATTCATCTATTTGCACAAGAGAACATTTGGGCCAATAGATGTGACCTCCCTTATTTAAGGTGACAAACTTACCAAATAGCACTCCTGGGATTTACATCCAGGTTGTCTCTAAAGCCCTCATTCTTAGACACTCCCCTGCATACCTCTTACATGTACTGTGAATGTATGTATGCATATATACATACACATGTACACATGTATATAACATTTTATTTTGAAATTGCATATCAGTAAAGACATTAGGAAGGAAAAATATTAAATTGGAAAAAGGAAATTACAAATGTTCTCAAAGATTATTTGTTCTAAATGTCTACTACTATGTATTTAATATTTATGTAGTTCATATAAAGATTATAGCACTCTGTTTAATTTTCTCTATTTAGTATTATTCTTTGGTAATAATTTTTATTTTATTTTTTAAAGATTTTTTAAATTTATTTTTAGAGAGTATATTTGGTCACCAATATCAATTTTTAAAATGTATTTATTTATTTATTTTTTAGACAAAGGGGAAATAAAGAAGAAAGAGAGGGAGAGAAACATCAATGTGTGGTTGCCTCTCATGTGCCCCCTAATAGGAACCTGCCCTCAACCCAGGCATATGCCCTGACTGGGAATCAAACCAGGGATCCTTTGGTTCACAGGCTATGCTCAATCCACTGAGCTACACCAGCCAGGTGGTAATAATTTTTAGGTCCTTCAGTTTTCTGACTTGCTAAAATATTTCCTTTACTGCTTGTACCAGGGAGAAATTATCAGGAAAAAAAAGTATGAATACAAGTCATCATCTTTATTTTCCATCTTGCTCTGAAATCTCACTTGTCCTATTGTCTTGAGTAGATATATAGAAAAGGTACAACTGGTGTCTTTAGAAAATATGAATCCCTGAAGTGATATTATTGCAAATCTTGGAAAATCTTTTCTCCTCTTTTGCTCACAAGAGAAGAAGAGGATCAGCTTTTTATTATTTGTTTTTCTCAGATAAGCAATGACCACTTTACTTACATCAGTATTAACTCTAATTTATTGATTTTTCCTAACAATCTCCCTACAAATTTTTAAATAAACTACTTTAGCAATAATCCCTTCAAAGTGTCAGTAATCTTTTGAATTCAGTGGGAAACTAAGTTCCCACTAAGAATATTTTTTTTTCCTCACACAACCACAAAAAATAAACTGGCTTTGGAATTGTGAGATTTCAGACTCATGCCTACATTAATTTATGAATCTGTGTTTTTATTCATGAATTTATAAAAGGGTATTGGTAGAAAGAACCCAGAATCTTGCCATGAATCTAGGTTATTACACAGCAAAAGACCATCTTTGGGGAAATCATCTTACTGCAAGCAATATTAACCTTACAAGCTTCAGGAAACTCCATTTTCAACACTTTCTAGGACTGTAGATTTAGCCAGGCTATTGCATTTCTATGTTAATTCAACAGGTTTCTGTAATTTGACAGGTAAAAATCAGTTCTCAGAGTTTCAGTAAAGACCTAAGACTTCCATGTTTGAAACAACAGGGAAAATGTAAAGTAATGGTGTGAACCACATAATGGAAGGTATTGCTTATTCACTCTACCAACCTTTGTCATCACATTTCAGGCCATGCTCATGCTTAGAAAGACAGGGGGTTGGTCAATAGGGAGGGAGAGAATAAAACACAGCATTTTTAGCCTAAGTGGGACAACAGTGCTGTTAAAAGTTTAGTACATTATATATCAAGAGAATTTCTTCTTTTTTTCTTTTTTAATAATTTTCGCTAGATTATCAGAGCATTATTCTAGTCAGTCAAAATTTCTACTTTGCCACTGTAAATATTAAACACCTCTGAACCTCAGTTTCCTTATCTGTAAAATGTGGAGAATAATGCTTGACTTTGTACTTGGTATGAATTAAAATTAAGTATATTATAATCTACTACAGTGCAAACATACTTTAGGTACTCAGTAAATGATGAGAATGGTAGTCATTATTAGGGTCAACTAGAAATCCATAGGCCACATACCTGGTGGAGTATATAACACAAAAAATCAGAACTCAGTACATGTAAAGTGTTATTATTATTCTAGAGTCAGGGAACTTCAAGTTATTTAACTTGGACACACAGGGTATGTCATACATGAACTCACATGTTAGTAACGCAGGCTACATCTCTCACTATCAAGAGGGACGATGGTAGGACAAGGCAAGGTTTAAGAACTGTCCTGTAGACCAAAGCCAGGAAAGGAAGGTATAGACAGAATTGTGAAAGACGAGTTTTACAACTTCTGAGAACAAAGGAACCTTGGTTTAGTTTAGGAGACATATCTAATATTAATAGTTCAGGTCCGAAGAGTTACTTTGACACTAAAATACTAGCATTAAAAATGCCATTTGAGCCCTGACTGATGTGACTTAGTTGGTTGGGCATTTTCCTGGAAAGTGAAGGGTTGCCGGTTTGATTCCCAGTTGGGGCTCATGCCTGGGTTGAGGATTCGGTCCTGGGTTGGGGTGTATATGCAAGGCAACAGATCAATGTTTCTATCTCATGTCAATGTTTCTCTCTCTTTCTATCTCCCTCCCTTACTCTCTCTAAAAATAAGTAAATAAGATATTTTTAAATGCCATTTGAGATTAGTGATAATCTTTTGCCATTGAGTTTTAGGTATAGTTATTGCTGAGTTTGAGGACTCACCTAGTGACAGCACCTAAACTGTGGGGGTGACGTGAGCTCAGGCCAGAGATGGCTTTAAGATTCCCATCGTGTCACTGCACATTAGGATCAGGTCTTCCAAAAGTCTGTGTGAGTCTGTATTAGTTTTCCAGGGCTGCTACTTAAAAAAAAGAATACATCAAAAGAGTGGCTAAAGAAACAGAAATGTATTGTCTCACAGGTCTGGAGGCTAGAAGTTCAAGATCAAGGTGTTAGGAGAGTTGATTCCTTCTGAAGGTCATGAGAGAGAGAATCTGTCTTATGGCTCTCCCCTAACTTTTGGTGGCTTGCTGGCCATCTTTGGCCTTCTTTGGCTTATTGAAGCCTCAGCCTGATCTCCGTCTTCATTCTCAGATGGTGTTCCCTTTGTGCATGTCTGTGTCCAAATTTCCCATGTTTGTAAAGGCTCTGGTCACATTGGATTGGGGGCCCAACCCACTGCAGTAGGAGCTCATCTTAACTGATTACATCTGCAAAACTCTACTTCCAAACAAGGTCAAATTCTGAGCTACTGGGCATTAGGACTTCAATAGATGAATTTGGGAAGAATAAAAATTCTACCCTAAACAGGATTCTTGGGATTATCTCCTATTGCTAAGGTCCTCTGGGAAAACCCATGATGTTATGGGGAAAGGAGTGTGAGCTCATTGACATAGCAATATGTGTGTGAACATAATGCAGACAGCCAATTCTAGAATATCTTTACAGTGGAGTGAATTAACCAAAATATTGAGGAGTTCATTGGTTAACTTAGTGAAAAAAGAGCCCTGAGTATTGGAAGACAATTCTCCATAGATTTCTCTCATTTCTGCATATCTATGTGAAGTGAACAGATTGAAGAAATTTTAAATATGGAGAAGTTCTAACAAGTTAAGGTTTCATAAGCATGATTCTAAAGTACTGATATTAAGATCTAATAATATTAAGAAGGTAGAAAAAGCTCTAATTTTATGGTAAAATAACATTACTCCTTTGAGACTACTTATTTGCAATTTATCTCAAAATATATGATATGAGGAATCAAAATTAGTGATTTATTTAAAGAATAAAGGGAAGGCAATGAAGTTCTTGATAGTGAATAACGTATTTAAATGACAGTGAAAGATCCATAAGGTAATTGAAGAGTTTAGACAAAAATAGGAACATCTAGTATATCTAGGAGAGAAGCCAACAAATTCAGATGAATAAGGACCTTTTAAATGAGATTAAATTGGAATTTCATAAAGATAGTTTTCAAATGTGCGTAGGGAAAGATTTTCCTGGATATGGAATACATTGAATATTCTGCCATTTGGGGTCTATAGCTCATTATCTTTTGGACAGAAATTTTGCTTCTACAGAGACCATTATTCATTGTCAGGGTTTTTTTTTTTTCAATTGGTTTTTGTTTTTTGCATTAACTCATCATCTTTTTTTTAACTTCCATTCCTTAGAATCTGTTACTATCCAATCCATTTCAAGTGTTCATTTCGAAAGTTGGTGTTATTCAGGCAAAAGGAACCACATATTGCCAGGTTTCAGAGAGCTGTGTGTTGTACCTCACTAAAAACGACTGTGCAGCCAAAGTAGTCACTGCTTCAGCAGCACTGTCACAAGGCATTGTTCCTGAAATGTCAAAGGGCGAACAGTAAGTGACATTTTGTGAAAGAAAAGATAAATGCATGTAGGTTACCATACATTTGACTATCACCTAAAGAAAAAATTAAATATTAAGTGTATATATTTAATGGACAGCATATACTAGAAAGGTGGTTTTGGATGTGTGTGCCTATTTAAATCAAATGGTATGGTTCTAGTAGGTCAAAATGTTCTCTCAGAAACAAGTACCTTGCTATACAAAAATACCCTCACATTATCCTAAAGATTTTGACTAATTAATATTACATTCACAAAATATGAAAGGGTTAGCTTCACTGTCTTCCTTTTTAGTGCACTAATATCAATTTTTGTTTCTTTCTAATTTTAACTTTTTTTCAGTCAGTCATGGCATAGTATTAGGGTTGGTTCTCAATAATCATTATTCCATTCTTTTAATTAGAATCCTCAAATGAGAGGTAATGTATTATAGTAACTAAAAACATGGATTTAGATATTAATTTACCTGAATTTGTATTTTTAACTCTATCATTTATTAGTTCTTTACAATGTGTAAGTGGGTTTCCTCAAATGTAGTTTAAAGATAACGGTGACCTTGAAAAAGTCTTAACCTCTTTGTGCCTCAGTTTCTTCATCTATAAAATAGGAATAGTAACTGTTTCTATTTCATAAGGCTATTATGAGGATTAAGAGGGTAGTATATATATGAGGCTTAGTACAGGGCTGGGCCTCTCATAAATATTACACAACTGTTTAAAAGAGAATTTGATGTTGTTTTTTATGCTGGGGCATAAAACTGCAGTCTACTTTTCATTAAATAAATACGAAGAATAATCAGTCACTAACAACATTTCTTTTAAATCATGAATTTTAGATTAATAAAATTTATATAACTCTCTTTGAATTATAGCTATCATGTATAATTTTTTCAGTTACTTGCATATTTAAAAAAGTTAACAGCCAAATGTGCATACTTAATCTGAATTTTTTAACAACTAAATTGCTTCCTAAGAACTTTATTTAAGGAAGACTACAGGAATCACTAATTTAATTAAGAGCTAGATGTCAGTGGAGATAATTATATTGGCTCTTTCATAGTAAACCTTGAGATGAAAAATGATTTGATAAGGCCTTGCCAAATTTTCAACAATAAAATCAATGACAGGGAATGAGCTACTCACCAAGTTCAGTAAGTAAACAGATATTCGTACACTGCCATAAAGCCTCAGTCCACAAATTGTATTCGTAAGGAAATTATAATTTGCAAATTGCAGATCAACTTAGCAGTCTTTATATCTGCTAAACATTGAAAATGACATTAAACACTTAGAAGAGGTAGAAAACTATCCCTGTGCTTGGAATGCATGCTCCCCTGCATTCCCTGAGCTAGAAGCTGCCAAAGACACAGCCTTGAGATAGAAATACGGTGATGAGACTGTCTGCACTGGGTACGCAACTAAACTCAACTTAAGGCCTCTGTGTAAACTTTAATATTTGGAGGTGGGTGCAGAAATGTACTTGTCGTATGACCTCTGCTTATCTTACTGCCATCTACCAAACTGGAGTGATCTGCCCTTTTCTTGTGTCTTCCTATACCTGAGTTTGGGGGCTGCTGACTTCAGGTTACACCCAGGAAGCTCCTAGGTGAGGCTGTGACCCAACAGAGTCTTCAAGGCAATTTGCACAACTTTTTCTGTAATAGTACTAAGTATCAGATCCTTGCTATGAAATACATGCTATTTCCATTTTATAACTGGGGCATAATAATGATCAATAACTGGTCCAAAATGACTCACAGAGCAAGTGATGGAGAGTGGATTCCAGTCCAGTTTGGTCTATCACAAAAATGTTTCAGTTTACCTAACCCAGATACCCAATCTCGCTTTCCTCAGGCCTCACCTTTGATTCTAGCCTGGGCTGTGGCACTCAGTTAAGGGCTCACTTTCCCTCACCTGGTGCTGACAGTGTCTTGCCCAAAGTGGCTGCCCAGGGCCCTTCCGATTCTATGGCCTGCTAGTCATGCTGGATTTCATTTGGCAGGCACCCAAGGATGGCTGAGGAGTAATAACACTGGGCAACCCTCCGTCGGTGGAGGATGAGAGCTAAGGGCAAATGCTTCCTCTTGCGCACCCTCAGGTGGACAGTCCCGAGACACCCTTTATTCTCTTCAAACAGATGGAGCTCTGTTACCTACAGCAATGACCTGCCTTTGGTCTCAGTAACCTGCCTTTGTCTTGACTTCTCCTGCCTCCCCCTTGACGCTCCTCACTGCTGCTACAGAGTCTGCCTCCCAAATAGGACTGCACACAAATCCGTTTTCTAGGCTCTGCTTTCCAGAATAATTCAGGTTAAGATTTGGACTAATTTAAGAATTATAGAAGACCAAGTTTCAACTAAATTAGGAACTTGATATCAAGCACAAAAAAACAAAGAGCCTCATTATTTAGGTGTTGTGAACAAAACAAAAAAGACAAATGGTAGGAAGTACTCACAGTCATGGTCACTGGAAAATGAATTTCACTATCTGGATGTTATTCTTCAGGATAGATGGGATAGTGATAAATACTGTGTTTATGAGCCTCAGGCAAAAAACAGTTCCCAATGGGCTTCCACATTAATAATTTATCTTGTGTTTACAGAAAATAATCTATGGCCATGTAAGTAAGGCCTCACGGCACTATTTGATCGAGAACCTTTTGACTCACGTGGTGCTTTCCCTGCATGTACTCAGACGCCCAGCTCCCGTTAATTACAACAAGTTGATTTGTGATGGATCTTCTCCTTCAGGGTAGACAGAGTAGGAGGGGAGAAAAGGAGCCAGGGAACAAAGAACTGTTATTTCTCTTTGTTCATTTAAGATACAATTCAAGGACCAAGCAGGTCTAACTATCTAATTATCTAAGTAATCCATTTGGAGTACTTTTCTTAGAGAAAAAGTTTACTAAGATTTGAAATTGAACTATTTGATAAGGTCATTCTAATCAATACAGAGTTACCTTGGGTGCATTATAAGTTTGGAGTCCCTTTTCTGAATTCTGAACACCTCCACATCACTCCCTCTTCTATTTTTCCAAAAGAAAACAACAACAACAAAACTTATTCCACTCATGCATATATTACCACATTTGCTGGACTTCTGTTCCAAGCTCCAAGGTTAAATAATCACCAAGAGAACCATGAGAAATACTAGCTTACATGAGTCGGTGCCCCATAAATGCTGGTTGAATTTTGGCATGGAGACTTTATGTCTGACTTCATGTGTACTTGAAGTACTTGGTCAGTACCCATATCCATGCCAAATAACAGCAAGGGGAAAAATCCAAGGTTACAGGCATATCTCCTTATTACTGTGCTTTGCTTTATTGCATTTTGTGGGTATTGTGTTTTTCACAGATTTTAGATTTGTGGCAACCTGGCGTCACACAGGTCTATGGGCATCATTTTTTCAATAGCATTTGTTCACTTCCTTTCTCTGTGTCACATTTTGGTAATCCTCACAATGTTTCAAACGTTATTATTATTATTATTATTATTATTATTATTATTATCATCATTATTTTTGCTCTGGTAATCTGTGATCAGTGATCTCTGATGTTATAAAGGCAAAAAAAACCCTACACAAACAAAAAGATTATGACTTCCTGAAGGCCCAGATGATAGCTAGCATTTTTAAGAAATAAAGTGTTTTCAAATGAAGGTAATTACATTTTTTAGACATAATGCTATTGTACACTTAGTAGACTGCAGTATAGTGCAAACATAAATTGTATATGCACTGGGAAACCAAAAATTCACATGACTCACTCTATTGCGATATTCACCTAAATGCAATGGTCTGAAACTAAACACACAATACTGCATTCAAGGTGTTACCTGTATTTTAAGGTCTGGAATGTAATAGACCAAATTTAATCACAGTGTCACACTTACAATGGTTAAATAGCTTTGAAGTAGTAATCCCTCAGTTATCCTTTATAATCAAATCTTTAAAGATGAGAGAGAAATATTAAAAGGCACTTTCAGTAATTAGACCAAGGACCCCCATAAAATGACTGCATGTGTTGTAAATCTAGAATTATCCTTCTCAACCCATTTAGGATGGTGCCCTTCTTTTGCCACAGGCAGGAACAAGCAGATGATCCTTTTGATGACCAAGCACACATAAATAGAAGGACAAGTCATATGGAGCAAGATATATTTAAACATAAAGTTTTACGAGAATGCTGATTACCTCCAAAACACTGCACTATAAAACAGGTGCAGAAAACTCATTCTCTTAAACAGCATTATCTTTATTGCACATTGACTTGTAGAATTTAAATAACCAGAAACTCCAGGGAAGCAAAGCAAAGATGATTATGGGTCTCTATGTGTGAAAAATGCAGTCTGAGTGAGTGCGACGAAAATGGGGCTAAGAGAGTCCGAGCAGACCCTCTCAATGACTTCTGTTAAACCTCTTAACTCAGCATACATGAGTATCCTCACTTTTACATTGTGGAAAGCAAGCTTTTCCTCTTACATCACCAGAATGTTGTGTTGTAATAAAATACATATTGATTTCCTTTGAGGGAGGAAATTTGTAAAACATAAATTCATTAGGTTACAAACTCCTTTCCTTTAGAAGAGTTGACACAGGATGTAGCCCTGTTTAAGCCCAGTTCTTAAGAACAGATGTAACCAAAATAGTCACACAGGATGCACGGTTCTACAGCCTATTGGAAGCCATTTACTGTTTTGATATAGAATTTTTACCACAATAGGGTATAGGTTATATACAATAGGGTAAAGCTTTATGGTTGAAATCTCCTCTAATTTATAGTTAACCATGCTTAATATACAAGGAAACTTTCTTCTCTTAATAGATTATATAAATTATCCTCTAAAAAGCTTAGAACTGTGTCTTTTTATTTAGCTGTTTAAGAGTTGAATCAAAACTGCCCAGAGTAGTTTGTTATGTAAATCAACACATTACAGAAAAGACATATTCTATAAATTGATAAAATTAAAAAATTAATATGCTCTAGGTACCTAGTATATAGTCTATAAAATTAAACATGGGCAATATATTCAATAATTTAAACAGTATATTTTTAAATAAGATGAGAAACAAGTTCATCCTTGAATTCTCACAGCTACCGTGGGGGTGACATCATGCTCTTGGCCAGGCTGACCTTCAAGCACCCATGCTGCTAGGAGACATGAGAAACATGAAGCTTTCCATTTACTTGGGATGACCCTTCTAAATTTGAGAATGAAAGCGGTTCCCTGTTACAGCAAGCCTTAAGAAACCACAGAACAGCTGGCCAGTGACCAGCCCATGCCCAACCCAAGACTGGTATTCCAAAGACTCATATTAATGAAACCCAGTACTCTCTGAAGGAATTTTGTGTTCTGTTTCTCTTGGAAGGTATTTAATTCAATTTATAAAACCTATCAAATATTTTAAGAATATTCTGCTATAGAATAGAGGGAATAATAAGTATATTGATTCTTTAGAAGATAGATATCAACTAAAATGTACTTTTCATAACACAAATGTAGGAAAATAGCATTCCAAATGAATGAATTCCCTGATATTTTCTACTACCCAAATATTTGTTTTATACATGTAATTGAATATATCTAGTAATTTAAGAAAATATTCTCTGTTCACTGATTTGAGTAGGTTTTCATTAGATAAATCAAAAAAAGTACCTGAAATAATATATTTCCAGTTCTTAAAGTTGCTAGTTTAGAGTAATTTAGAGACTTTTAAAATAATTTTTAAAATATTTTTGTACACTCAAAAAGCATTTAGCTTCTTATGGTAAGTACTAAAACTACTTAGACCTTGCATGCTATAGTAAATGTTTGCATTAAATCTAGTTCTATTAAATTAATTGAAATTAATGGGTTGCCAAAATAATTTCGGAATCCTTCTAGTAATAGTGCAAAAAAAAACCTTTATCCCTCTTAAATTAGTTAGGCTTTCCTATAATTACCCACTTGAGTTCCAACACAAAGCTCGTGTAAATAGATGAAATTTTATCAGAATTTTTTAAAAGATTTTATTTATTTATTTTTAAAGAGACGAAGGGAAGGAGAAAGAGAGGGAGAGAAACATCAATGTGTGGGTGCCTCTCATGTGTCACCTACTGGGGACCTGGCCCACAACCTAGGCACATGCCCTGACTAGGAATCAAACCGGCAACCCTTTGGTTTGAAGGCCTGGCACTCAATCAACTGAGCCACACCAGCCAGGGCAGGAAATTGTTTTGGGGAAATCAGTGTGTCTACAATTACACCATTGTTTGTAGAATGCTATTTTAACTTTCTAGCTTTTTATTCAGTTGTTTCTATTTTTATGTGTTGCTACTGTCAGTCCCAGAATATATGAACTTTCAGAAGATAGAAACTATTCCTTATATTTATCTTTGCATTCGCTGGGCCTAGTAGTGTGCCTGGAACATATTAAATTCAGAATTAAAATTTAAATGATAAATGAAAAGATCATGATCTAGTAAAATAAGAGAACTACCTAACATTTCCCCACATATTTATATATGAACACTGCTACTCACATAAAAAAAATGATTTTTTTTTTATTTAGAAGCATAGGAGTTTCTTGCTTTCTCAGTACTTTATTCCAACTTATCAGTTTTCCTTTAGAAAGCAAGTTGTTTTATTTTATTCTGTGTCTGAGATTTACCCAAGATTATATAGCACTTTTTCCCTTATTCTTTATTCTGTTAAGAAAATACTATGTGGCATAAGAAAGAAGTGGTTATGTGATATGATGAAGATGTTAGCTAATGTTATGGTGATAATTACTTTGCAATATATAAGTGAATAAATCAGCACATCGTATACCTTAAACTTACATAATATTGTATGCTAATTATATCTAAATAAAGCTGGAAAAATATTCTTCAGATTCACAGAGATAGAAAGTAAGATAGAGTTAATGTTTAGTGGTTACCAGTTTCAGTCTGAAATGTTTTAAAGTTCCGGGGATGGACAGTGAGGATACTGCACAACAATGTGAGTGTACCTAATACCACACTTGAAAATGGCCAAAATGGTAAATGATGTACCATAATAAAAATACATTTATGTAATATTTATTTTAAAAAAAGAAAGGAAATATTATGTGGAAAGATTTTATTTTATACATTTGATTATTCTTCAGATAATTTTGACCTTAAACTCAAATTACCACAGAAATAAAATTTAAAATAAAATGTGAATGTCTAAATAAAAATGAGATAAAAATGGACATGCTACAATTCTTCCAAATCAAATGCAAATTTAAATTTTCTAGGCATTTCTTTCTATATATACACTAGGTGGAGCCATTTGCTTAATTTAATTGTAGAAAATTGGGAGTGTACAAAAAGGGAACCAACTGTATGAGAGAACATATTTGGCAGTGATAAATCAAACAAGGGTTTAAGCTCCAAAATATATAAAGAACTCATAGGGCTCAACACCAGGAAGACAAACAGTCCAATTAAAAAATGGGCAAAGAACCTGAATAGACACTTGTCCAAAGAGGGCATACAGACAGCCTACTGACATATGAAAGGATGCTCAGCATCTCTAGCCATCAGAGAAATGCAAAATAAAACCACAATGAGATATCACTTCACACCTGTCAGGATGGCCATCATTAATAGATCAACAAACGACAAGTCCTGGCAAGGGTGTGGAGGAAAGGGAAATCTAATGCATTGTTGCTGGGAATCCAGACTGGTGCAGCCATGTGGCAAACAGCATGGAATTTCCTAAAAAAATTAAAAATGGAATTGCCTGTCGACCCAGTGATTCCATTGCTGGAAATATACCTTAAGAATCCCAAAACACCAGTTAAAAAAAACTTAAGCACTACGATTTTCACTGCAGTGCTATATACAATAGCTAAGTGGAACAGCCTAAGTGTCCATGAGTGGATTAAAGAACTTTAGTGCATTTATACTATGGAATACTACACAGCAGAAAGAAAGAAGGAACTCCTACCTTTTGTGACAACATGAATGGAACTGGAGAGCATTATGCTAAGTGAAATAAGCCAGTTGGTGAAAGACAAATACCATATGATCTCACTTATAAAAGGAATCTAATGAACAAAATAAACTAATGAGAAAAATGGAACCAGAGTCATAGAAGCATGGAACGCACTGACAGTGGCCAGAGGGGAGGAGGGAGGAAATAATGGTGGAAAGAATGGGAAGAGACAAGAACATATATGAATGACCATGGACATGGGCACTGGTGTGGGGATTGGCTGTGGGAGCAGGTGGTAGGTTGGGTGGAAGAGGGCAAAGCAGAAAAAATCGGGACAACTGTAATAGAATAAACAAGATACATACATACATACATACATTCTGATGATAAAAGAAAAAAGAAATAAACAAACTACTTTTCAAATTAGCTATACCATTTTACATTCTTTCCAGTAGCATGTGAAAGTTTCTCTTGTTCCGTATTTGTATTAGTAGTTGGTCACTCTTATTTTAGCCACTCTATCGGCTACATAGAGGTATCTCGTTGTAGTTTCAATCTGCATTTCCTTAATGGCTAATGATATTGAGCATTTTTTCATGTGCTTATTTCATGTGCTCACTTCTGTAAAACTTTGCTAAAATGTCTTTTCACATCTTTTGTTCAATGCTTAGTGGGTTGTTTGCTTTCTAAATGTTGAGTTGTTAGAGTACTTTTACATCACCATCCAGCAACCTCACACCTTTCAATTTATTCGAGACAAATGAAAACGTGTCATCACAAAAGTTGGCATATAGATATTCATAGCAGCTGTATTTATATTGACCAAAACTGAAAACAACCATTCAACTGGTGAATGGATGAATAATCTATAGCACATCAATACAGTGGAAGAGTACCTAGCAGTAAAAAGTAATGAATGAACTACTGATAACATGCAAAAATATAGACAAATCTTAGAAGAAGATGAGTGAGAAAATCCAGATACAAAAAGCTATATTCCATTTATGTAATATTCTTGAAAAGGAAAAAAGTACAAAAACTGAAATTGGATCAGTAATTGCTAAGGATTGGGAGTGGGGGAAGAGACTAAATACAAAGCAGTATTGGTAAACCTTTTGGAGATAAAGAAGTATTTTATATCTTAGTTGTACTAGTAGTTATAAGACTATCAACATTTGTCAAAATTCATTGAATATGCACTTAAAATGCAGACTTTACTATTCAAATCCTTTGTTCAATTATTATTGTTTTTTCTTGATATTGAACATTTTAATATTCAATTAACATGACATACAAAAATATTACCTATAAGAAAGCAATTATGATTATGAATATGAAGAATTTTGGCAGGTTTTGTAAAAGTCCTTTAACATACTGATCTTAACTTTTTTTTTTTTTTTTGTAAATCTTAACTTTTGTTTCTCTGTCACTACCATATTTTAAGGATGGGAATTGATGCTTTCTTTTTTTTCACTTTTTAAATTGTTGTTCAAGTGAATTGATGCTTTATAATAAAAAATATGTTTATTTTAGGGGCTCAAAGACACTAATTTTGTAGGGATGATCTTTGTTTTATAATGAATAGTCCATGAGTAATCTTGGAAATAACCTAATACAACATCCTGGTGATCTATACAAATCAATTATCACCACATACTATTCTTTTGTAATTGTATGCTCTCATATATGTGTGAAAATTATTTTAGTATCAAATACTAGAAATTAAATTAGTATTATTTTATCGGACAGAAGAATATTCTGAGATATATATATATATATATATACATAAACAAATTATATATTTATTTTAAGTCAGATAAAAGTATCATCATTTTGGGGAGTTACATAATAACTATGTTTAGTTTGAACTTTATTATTATAGCCTAATATTTATAAATAAAATAAATCTCATCTTTAAATATATTTTACAGAAATTTCCATCTGTATTTCAATTGGAATAATCAGACTTCAGTTTCCTAGAGGAATGACATCCAGTATATCTGAAAAAAAATCATGCTTTTCTGACACTCTTTAAAATATATTCAATAAATCTCATATTTAACTCATATCAGAGAAAATTTTAAATTTTTAGCCTATGAAGTAGCCAAGAAGAGAGGTTGGCTGAAAAGCTTTCTCAATGTGACAGAATATGAAAATATTTTTGAGTAAATTCGCCCTTGGGAATTATAGTATAATGGTAGCCTTTAGCTCCATAGAGAAATAAAACTGGATTATAAAGTCAGCCCATAGCTCTAAAGTAATAATACTAACATGTCTATGAGTTTCTCTGATCATCTAATTAGGCTACTCTGTCTCCCTCTTGGCTCTATATTTTGAGAAGAAAGCCTAGAGCTTCAAGGACATCAGATTCACATAAAATGTAATGGACACATACAAAAAGAAGCCATTACAAATGTGTTCAGAGAACTAAAGGAAAGCATAATTAAAGAAGTAAAGGAAAGTATGACGACAAGTTTCACTCAAATAGAAAATATCAATAAGGGGATAAAAGTTATTTTAAAAGTACCAAATGGAAATTGTGGGACTGAAAAGTGTATGTGAAATCTGATATCTGGACACTCTCACAGTTTCTGTTATTTGTTTGTTATTTGTGCTTTGTCTTTTTCTGGTTTCTTTGTATGCCTTGTAAATTTTTTGGAAACTGGAAATTTTAGATAATTTAGTTATCCTCCCTCCAGGACCTGTTATTGTCATTTTTTATTTGTTCATTGACTGGATTATTTTAGTGTGGTCTGTTCCCCATGCACACCCTCCCAAACATAATGTTAAACCTCTGCTGTTGCACTTCAGGAAGTCACTGTTCAGGGGATGCCCACAGTCACCCTGGATGACAGTAGTATCAGTAAGACTCGCTTCCTCTTTCACCAACCACGACCAGCTGTTAAACTCCATTAATTGCCAGCTGACTGCTCTATTGTTTTCAACAATGCTCTGAGGCATATTACCGGCAATATCTTTGAGATATTGCAGGTCAGGTTTCAGACCACCACATAAAGCTGAGTATTGCAATAAAAGAGACTCATAATCTTTTTGCTGGGGGAAGATCTTGTTTTCAATTTATTAAAATATGCAATACTATGAAGTGCAATAAAACAGGATATCCCTATATTGTTCTACAAACTGGTCCAATCAAATGGTAGCTCCTTTGAAAAAGTAGATTCTGGGGCCAGTGTTTGATAACTGTTCTAATCCTGGGAAGACTTCTCCCAGTTATCTTATTCTCTAGTTCTCTCATGCAAACTTGTCAACCAACAGTCTAAACTACATCTTCATTAAATCCAAGAATCTCCTCCTCATAGCCTTTCACCACAATCTTCACTATTCCTTAGATTGCTTTGACTTGAACTTCTTGCTGTTGCAGATGAAGTCACTTCTTTTGAAGGGAGATTA
>PVKM010027381.1:0-18835 GCA_004027735.1 Carollia perspicillata
TTTGCTTGAATTGCTAGAGACAGTAAGGTTGATTTTATGGTGTTCATTGAAAAGGACTGTCCGTGTGGCTCCAAGATAGTCTTTATTAGAATGTTCCATTACTGTCTTAAATTTTGAAACACTAAGCTTTCATGAAGTTGCCTACTTTTCCTTTCCCCATTAGAAACAAATCCAAGCTAAAAGGGCGATGCAAATGGCTTCCGCTTTCTCAGATGGTATAGCAGTTGAGTCCAGGACTGATAAGACGTTTGTGCCAAACTCTGGTTTCTAGTCATTGGTGGAAAGGTAAGAAAACAGAACACTTTCAACACAGAGAGGTTCCAGTGAAAACTGTGCCTTCCGAAAGGCAATTGTAAATATGTTCACAGGGCCAGTTGGTTTTCCATTCTGGCCTGGACCCTCCTCACTAACTGCTCAGACGCAGTTTTGTGGGTGTGTGGCCTTGACTTTGTTTTAGACAGTCAGAGTGAAAATGATCCATGAAGAATAAGCAACATGTTATTGCTTTAACATTTTCCTTGAAATGATTAATATCTTTCCAATGTTAAGCACCCTCAGAATTAAATGGGCATTATGAAATTAGACAGTGCAAGATTCTCTGAATTCATATTAGAATTCAAACTTCAAGAGATAAATACAGATGGCACCAATTATTGTATGGGCTGCTGCCACAAGAAAAACATTTTGTTATGCGAATTTATGAACTCAACACCTGTTTCACCAATAGTCACACCAATAACAATCTGCAGACTGGGTTGCTGAAGGCATTTTGAAATGGTTATCTTTCCCTGTTAGTCTAACTGGACTTACATACATTGATCCAGCCTATTATCGATTACTCTAGAATATTCCCATTGAGCCAAGTACTTGAAAGATCAAAATTTGCATCTTTTCACTGATGGGCATCACAATCTGGCAGACACATCTGGTCATTTGTGCTCTGCACAAATTGTCATGTAAACCCTTCAGGGCTTGCAGATTGAAATTCGCACACACCTACGGCTTGTTCGTCTGACCCTAAGGATGAAGATGTGCTTCTTTCATTTGTTTTGTCCAATTACTGCTGCAAGCTGATTTACCATCTATTGTCTAAAGACACTCGGAAAGCACAAAGAAGCAGTTCAAGGACAAGCCCCACTTCTAGACTCCTACGGATGCCCTGAATTTCCTTCATGTAGCTGTAGTACTTGTAAGTTTATGAGTCATTCTGTAATTGTACCTGGCAAGTGCCCTGGATTACTATCAGGGAACCAAAGGTCTGATTTCTTCATCTGCCTCATGTGAACAATTATACTGCTTCATAGAGCTGTGAGATATGTGGAGGTCTAGCACTTAGTAAGAATCAGTAAAAAGCAGCTGAACATACTTCCTTACTTTCTCACTAGTCACATGATGTCCATGTACACTATCCACATTTTCTCTAGTTTCTTCACTGACAGAAAATAAAAGAATTCTTTTCTGTCATGGAATTGTTGAATGGAAATGGGGAAATGTGTGTGACAATGAATACAGGCTTTGGAAACAGACATACATAAACTAGAATCCTATTTCCTCTTTTACTACACTAAAGCTTGGTAAATTTGCCAAGCTTTTCAGAGCCTTAGTGTTCTCATCTGTAAAATGGAGATAAATAGCTACCTCTCAGAATAGTGGCAAAAATAAGACAAGTTAAAAATATGTCAAGTGTTTTGTATGGGGCCAGTCACATAGGAGGGCACCGACCAAATGTTAACTCTCCTTTCCTGAACAGTAAAATCCAGTGCAACTCCTTGCACATAACTGGCACCTAGTAAATGTTCACTGATTTGAATTGCTCTCTCAATCTTTCTCAAGAGCTTTTCACATTACTTTTCTTGCCAGATAGTTTCTTCTCCCCTCTTAATACCTGCATATCTGTTTGTACAATTGCATTAGTGATAAGTACTGTAGAAAATCACCACACTTGGGTAGGAAAAGTGATTAAGTTCTAAATCTCAGTTCTTCCTTCAAAGAGGCCCTATATGCTGTACTGAAATTTTACATGTCACCCATCATCTCTGTGATCATCAAATGCGTTGCTTTTCATACATTTTGATATCTGTGTAGAGGAAATGATTGTTCTGACAGTTTGGGGACAGGGTGGCTTAGTAAGAAGCTCTTGAAATATTTAATGCAGTAAAAATTTGCTCTAGAATTTGAAAGAGCCATGCAACCAGACTCCAGATTGTCAAAAAGCAGTCTCACAATTTCCATTTTATTCATCTCTGCTAAGGAGATGGTTTGGCTGACTTATTCTCATCACTTTTATGTTGTATGCTTCTGGCAACCCAGACAGCAGGATTGGTAAGAAAGACAGTGATAATACCAAGGTGTCAACTAGCTCCAATATTTCCAAGGTTGGTGTTAACATACAACTGTTGGATTTTTAAAATCCACCATTGGATATATATAAAAACAATTTGATTACCTAAGCTATTAGTAAAGGAAGTCCACTTTACAATAGCAAGAGATAACGTAGCTTTGGGGAAACTGAATCAACTTAGAGGTGTCTGTAATCCAAGCTATGTACCATACAGAAGAGAAAACTGAGGCCCAGAGAGGTGAAGCGACATCAATACTGTGATGTTGTATCCCAGACTGACCCAACAGCTACCACTGGATCCCATTCTGAAGTGAAAAGACTTCTGGCTGCATAGTCAGTACACTATTCCAAACCACAAGGGGAGCAGCCCCTGGGAAGTAGAATTATCTCATGAGAAGGTGTGAAATTGGGCATGAGAATTCTCCCTGAATTCTGGTTTCTGTTTTAGAATTGTCTCACTACTGTAGAAATAGAGAAAACTATAGAGGAACTTAATTGCTCCTGTAGTCAAATAAAGTATACTGTTGGGAAGAATTGGCTTTTTCTGGGTAGGAGTCTCTCCATTAGTGTTTCAATTGTTTGGAGTCTGTAAAAATGGGCCCTGGATTTGCAAGCCGGTATGTGTAGTGAATAATTAACCTTACCTAAAAAGAGGTCTAGCCTTTGATCTTAAATACTGGGGGGTGATCTGTAGGCCCCTAAAGTACCCTGCTTGAGAGGAGTGTGTTTCCTTCAGGCTTTGGCCACCAGACAGTCTAACAATGGGATTTATGATGGGGTTTGGAGCCACAGTGTATCAGTTCCAACCTTAAGAGGAACCAAAGGCTAAAAGCATTAGTTTAACCTCTGGGAATGGCTGGAGATGAAGTCAGTCATGTGGGACAGTGTGCAACTGAGCCGCAATAAAAACTCTGGAAGTCTCACGTGAGCTTCCCTAGTTGACAACACTGTGCACGCTGTCACACATTGTGGCTGGGAGGAGGTAATGCTGTCTATGATTCCTCAGGGAGAGGGTGACTGGAAACTGTTTGGACCCCTCTTGGAGTCTGCCCTATACATCTCTTCCTTTGGCTGACTTTTATTTGTATCTTTATGCTGTAATAACACTGTCATTGAAGACCTAGTGTTTTACTGAATTTTGTGAATTATTCTAGCCAATTGGCCAATGTGAGGTGGTCAGGTCTCCCAAATTATAGACCACTGGTCTGAAGTGAGGGTGGTTCTAGGCACTCCTGAACTTGAGGCTGATGTAGATGTGAGGGCAGTCTTGTGAAGACCGTTCCCTCAAACTTGGCAGTTTGACTAAACTCATTCTAGGGTCATGGTGAAAAATATGTGAGGTAAGATTGGGGTAGGATTCATCATGGGGAAGGAAGTCTGTGAAACTGGGAAGTGTGTAGGGGTTTGCATTTTGGAAAAGGTGAATTTACGGAAGTTTCTCCTAGGTAGGAGGTAAGAGATAAAAATCCTGGCAGGAAGAAAAATTAGATTCATTACAGATCTGAGTGAGAGTCCTAATAGAGGGGCCTTAGGAAAATGACTTCAAGCCTTAGTCAAATGGAACTCAACATAAGAGTAAAGAGTGATGATATATGCAGGAACATTTTAAAACTATGTATGTAAATAATTTTTTTATGAAGGTAACTGTCACTGACTGAGTTAGTTATACTGGAGAAGATGTTCTTGATATTTACCCCTTCAGGAAAACTTATTCCCCCAAGTTTTTAAATGTCACATTTGATATTCAAAATTTAACTTGATTTGCAATGTTATTTTAAATATATCTTCCTATGTGTTTGTTCCCAAACAAGGGGCTTTTCTTTTATTAAGACATAATTGACACAACATTATGTTAACTTCTGGTGTACAACACAATGATTTGATATTTGTATATATTGTAAAATCATCACCACAACAGGTCTAGCTAACATTCATCAGTACACAGTTATAACTTTTTTCCTGTGATGAAAACTTTTAAGGTTTAGTCTTTTAGCCACTTTCAATACAGTATTATTAACTATAGTTACCATGCTATACATTACAATCCCAGGATTCACGTATTTGCAAGGGACTTTTTGATTAAAAAAATTGGGGTGCCTACAAAAAGCAGTTCACGTATTTCAATTTCTCCTCAAATTTAGCACTTCCCCAAATGTGTCTGATTTGCACTTCCCCACTCCCCTACATCCATGGATTCATATTTCTCAGAACAATACATTTTAAAACGATGCCTCGGTGTGGAACCTTTCCGAAGTAAAGGTTCCGGGGTGAGGTGCATGGTCTTGGAGTTTCACCAGAGGTGTAGTAGTGCTTCTGGAGCCCAACCTCTCGGGTACCGCACCCAGGGGTGAGTTAGGCTGGTGAGCAACGTCTGGGCTGGCAAATTTGTGGGCTCTCCCAAGGCAATGTGGACGCAGCGCTCCACACGTATGGGTGCGAGTGCACCGGCACTGCAGGACTCGCCCCGAGGTGTCTAGCTGGGGCCGGGTCGGGAGGGGCTCGGTTCCCACCTGGATTAATATGTTACCGATGGGGTCGAAGTTTTCAGCCTCCTTAGCCATGGTTAGACCTAGGGGCGTCTACCTCCCCTAGGATGCTGCTTCTCCAAGGGCGGAAACCTTTGTGGTGGAAACTTGTTCCCTTGGCAACACCACGCTCCTCCCGGCCTGTTCTACGCTGTACCGGAAGAGGGGGTGAGGAAGGAGTCAGGGCCGCCGGGCCTTTCCGAGAACGCGCCCTCCCGGTCAGGTTACCCCCGCGCACTAGCACCGGTGGTACAGCCCAAGGCGGAAGCGGTTCTCGGACCCGACCGGCTCGGCTCAAGGGTGCAGCTATGGCTGCGGGCATTCCTTGTGCGCTCATCACCAGCTGCTCCTCCACCTTCACCGGAGACCGGCTGGTGCAACGTGAGTAGCGAGGCTCTTGGGCGGACCTCGAGGTTCTAAGTTTCGGCGGGCGACAGCCTCAGCACCGCGGCCTCGCTCCGGGCCTTTGTTCCCGCCGCGGTCTTGCGCTCTTCCCCCAACTCTGCGTCGGCCTCAAGCCCCTCAGACTGAGTGGATGTGCCCAGTCCCCGCAGGTTCTGCCCGTTTCAGCGTTGCCCTTCTGCCGCCCCGCCCGCTGTGACGTTTCTAGTTTTTCCGGCAAAATGGGACCAATCCCTGCCCCGCCCAGCGCACGGGTAGTGGTGGGGATCCTTTGAGATGAAACCAAAGGCAGTCTGGAAATTGTACCGAGTTACGCGAGTACATAGGGCAGGAATTGGGATCTTGTTGCTATCCCTGCTCCTGAGGTAGATAGTTTGTTTTCCCCTTGGTTGCCCCTTAATGTATGTAAGACCTGCTAGCCTTGTTCCCTCCACTCTGTAATTATTCGCTGCCTTGCCTTCCTCTGGAGGCTCTCCGCCAGCGTTAATTTTGGGGTATTCCTGGGGCTGTACTTTGCCTCTGGACGTTCATAGTGGTTGGCAAACGAAGTAACTCCTCAAAGGAACCGTAGGCGAGGAGAACAATGTAGTGGAGGGGGCATAGGGCTGGGCCATAGGATCAACTCTTCCACCGAAGGCCTCTGGGACGTTGACTCTAACCCAAGACTCCTGTCCTCAGTGCTGGCCTCGAGTCAGAACAGTGTCCTCAGCTGTAAGATAAGGAGCACAATTACCTCCGCCCTTTTAGTTTCTTATCTGCAAAATGGTGATAATTTTCGCGTGATTGTTGTGCTTAATCCAGAGGCCGACACATTATTATCAAAGCACATTCTCCACTCCTCAGTTTCCTGATTCTTAAAACAGGGCCTATGAACCTGCCTCACAGTATTATTTGAAGAACAGGTGATGAGGCATATAGAATACTTTGTAAACTGCAAAGGATCATACAACTGTAACTTTTTTTCTGAACCTGTCAAATGACAGAAATAGGCAGGATGTCCCTCTAGCACAAATCTTCTATAACTTAGTTATCATTTTTACGGTCACTTAAAAAGTTCCTCAGAAGGTAAAAGTTTATAGCACTTACTAAATGGTAACCAACTGCTCTAATTATTCCATTTCCTTACCGCTAAGGAGTGCTCCTTCCCATTTATTTTCTTTCTTTCAAAAAATAGTTTCATAGAAATAGTGCATACTCCTTAGGTAAGATTTAGCATATGGAGAAAAACGTCATCCATGGTCTCATCACCCAAACTCAAATACTGCTAACATTTCTGTGCTTTTCCTTCCAGATGTTTTCCCAATGCAAATATTTTTTTAATTGTAATTACATTTTATATATAATTTTAACCTGATATTTTATATATAATTTTAAAGTATATTTTATATATGAAATTTAAAAACATTTTTATGTTTAAATATATAAAACATATAAATATATGAAGTTATGGATTATAATGTATTTGATATGTGTGATTTACATAATAAATAGGTATATTTATACAAAATATATTTTGTATATTCTATATGTTATTCTGGAATTTTTAATTTAATATATCATAAATTAGTTTCTAAATATATTACATATAGCGAACATATCAACATTTGCTTAAGATTTCTTGGTGTATTTACTTATTCAAAAAAATTATAATTGACCCTTGAACAACATGGCTTTGAACTGTGGGATCCACTTACATGTGGATTTTTTTCAATAAAGACTGTAAATACATTTTCCCTTCGTGATTTCCTTAATAACATTTTCTTTCCTTTAAGAATACAATATATAATAACATAAAACATGCAAAATATGTGTTGATTGATTGTTATCAGTAAGGCTTCTGGTCAAAGTAGGCTATCAGTAGTGAAGATTTGGGGGAGTCAAAAGTTATATGGGTATTTTTTGTTGGTGTGAGGGGTGGGGACGGCACCCCTAACTTTCCCACCCCCACTGCATTGTTTAAGGGTCACTTGAATTTGCATTTGGATTTTCATTACTGATATATAAAGTCCTTTTAAAATCAATCTCAGAAATATTTGTTAAGTATTCTCATGGCTACAGAACTCATCATTTGCTTTAAGGATCAGAATTGGGAGACATGATCACTTCCTTGAGGGATCCGATACCAATAGTTGGTGAATAATAACACTGTATTAGGTTGGCCAAAAAGTCCATTATGTTTTTTCTGTATGATGGCTCTAGTAGTGCTTAGTTGTCTTTAACTTCATTAGAAACAATTTTGTTAGGTTGTATTGTGACAGCTGTCATATCAGTGTGAATTTAAAAAAAATCCAAATTGGTGAATTTTTGTGCAGCTATTTTAATATTGAAAATGGAAGAAGATACACATTTTCAGCATATTATGCTTTATTACTTCAAGAAAGGTAAAAATGCAACTGAAACACAAAAAAAAGATTTGTGCAGTGTATGGAGAAGGTGTTGTGACTCATCAAGCATGTCAAGCGTGGTTTGCAAAGTTTCTTGGTACGATTGACATTTTGGCTAAATATACTTTGCTGTGGGACTGTCTTAGACATTGGAAGATCTTTAGCAGCACCTCTGGCCTCTACCCACTAGAAACCAATAGCAGGAGATAGCTGACATACTCCAAATATCCAAATCAAGTTGTTGGTGAGAGTGGAAAATGTGTTTTTTATTTTATGAAAAAAATAAACGGACTTTTTGGCCAACTGAATAGTAAGAAGTGCTGGAGCATAAGTTCACATTCTGGGTTTATATGCACAGAATGTGTGAATGAAATTTGTTATCACTTAGAACTATCTGTTAGCAATCAGAACGATTTAAATTGAAGGTGGTGGCATTGGTGTAAGAAATGGTAGAGAATTGCCAATGATATATATGACAATAGTTTAATTTCAAAAATATATAGAAAACTCAAACTACTCAACATCAGGAGGACAAACAATCCAATTAAAAAAATGTGCAAAGGACTGGAATAGACACTTCTCCAAGCAAAACATACAGAGGGCCCATAGACATATGAAAGGATGCTCAACATCACTAGCCATCAGAGAGATGCAAATTAAAAACACAGTGAGATATCACCTCACACTCACACACCTCACATTCTTGTCAGAATGGCTATTCTTAGTAAATCAACAAACAACTAGTGCTGGCGAGGGTGTGGAGGAAAGCAATCCAACCCTAGTGCACTGTGGGTTGGAATGCAATTCGGTGCAGCCACTGTGGAAAACAGTATGGAATGTCCTTAAAAAATTTAAAATGGAACTGTCTTTTGACCCAGTAATTCCACTGCTGGGAATATACCCTAAGAATCCCAAAACACTAATTCAAAAGAACCTATGCAACCCTATGTTCATAGTAGCACAATTTACAATAGCCAAGTGCTGGAAGCAACCTAAGTGCCCATCAGTAGATGAATGGATCAAAAAACTATGGTACATTTACACAATGGAATACTATGCAGCAGAAAGAAGGGAGGAGCTACTACCTTTTGTGACTGCATGGATGGAACTGGACAGTATTATGCTAAGTAAAATAAGCTATTCAGTGAAAGACAAATACCATATGATCTCACTTGTAAGAGGAATCTAATGAACAAAATAAACTAATGAACAAAGCAGAACCAGAGACATAGAAACATGGAACAGAGTGACAGTGGTCAGAATGGAGGGGGGAGAGGGATAATGGTGGAAAGAGGGGAGGGTACTGGTCAAAGAACATGTGTGAATGACTGATGGACATGGACAGCAGTGTGGGGATTGACGGGGAGTGGGGACTGGGAGGAGGAGGGCAAAGGAGGGGAAATTGGTACAACTGTAATAGAGTAACAAATTAAAAAACAAGAAATGATGGAGAATATTAACCCTAAAAGAAGATTTTTAAATAATTACACAGGCAAAGCCAGCCATCATTTACGACATCGCTTCTTTAGGAAAGATGCAGTTTGTTTCCAGGTCTGTCAGACTCCTATACTTACAGAAAGGATCTTAAAGTAATTTACTAAGTAGGACATTCTTATTTCAAAGGTAAGAGGCTATTGTACAGCTTAGCATTGTCTAGCAAGAGAACAGGGATAAGAGTTTGGGTCTTCTCATTTGTGTTTTTCTGTAGCTGCTTAAGGTATTCTGAGTGGAAACTTTTGGTTTATTCTGGGAATAAAGAATAATTTTCACTTAAGCAAAGTTGTTTATTTTGTTGTTGTAGGACTCTGTCTTTGATTGGATTGTATATTTGCAACCCTTTATTTTCTTCAAAGGAAGAAAGATTGGGCCAGGAAGATCTGCCACAAGGACCTAGAGTTGTAACCACAGTGGTTCAGTAGGTGATCAGATTGAAGCAGTGATTTCAGCTGGTAATGGGGGTGGATGAGCTTTGATTGGTTTTTAGCCATGACACAATGTATTTTACAGTTTCCGATTAACATTAAAAGAAGCCTTATGATTTTTATCTTTATTAAAGGAATAATGTTAAGTCATCAACCTAAGGAGGAAGAAAAGATTAAATATGAGCTTATATTCTCTCCAGACCCAATGGGACTTAGATAATATATCTTAGATATGTTATCTTCCAGTGTGTGTGTGCAAGCACATGTCTTTGTATGTGTGTGAAAGTAAAACTCAAAGCAGTGATTTCCTAAGGTTTTTCAGCTCATAAAAGTTGGGAAGACAAGATTCAGTTCCAGTTCTTTCATATCTGGGAAATATAATAGCCTTCTTGGCAACCAGAATTGCATGTATTTAGGGTGGAGGTAGGAATATGAGAAATTACTATAGAATATTTTACTACAGAAATATTTATTGCTCCTAATAAGTTTACACTTTTTCTTTTATGGTAGTTGGGGCCTTGGTAGATGAATTAATAATAAGTAAAAATGCCTCTATTGGTGCCTAATTTGTTTCCCTACTTGTGGAGAAGGGAATTTGACTTTCTGTTTGAAGTTTTAGCCTAATCTCTTAGATATTATTAATGAGTGAAATGATTACAAGCCGTTTGTCTTCCTGATAAATGGCATTCCAGTCATTGGGGATAGCGAGTAGGAGGAGAAACACCAGTGGAAAAGTACTACGCATCAGCCCATGTTGCACCAAACCCATTTATGAGCGTTGTGTCATCCCAAAGATTCTGGGTGCGTGTAGACTCAGAGGTTTATTTCAGGGCCGTCTAACTGCTGCTTTTTGTATAGAGGAGGTAAAAACATCTAGAAAGTATGCAGTGGTCATTCGATTTAAACAACTTCCTGCCTTTCGACCTGTATAACTCCTCAGCAAATAGTGACACTCAATAAATAATGAAATCTGATATAAAACCAAATTTTTAAAAAGGTTAAAGTATGAAAATTGTTTTAAATGTGCCTGGCAAGAATAATCTGGACATGACATTGTGTTTATTTTGGAGTCAGTGTTCACAGATACCACAAACGCATCTCTAATAATTACTTATCCAGGGAGTGAGATTGACGTAGGTTAAGACAGAGAGGATAGTTGTGAAACTCTTAAAGAGCCTTCATGATGTTTTAGGTTCAGTGACAAATAACCTATTTAAAGTTTAATTTTCCAGGCAGACTTGAAGGCTGGTTCTACTCAGAGGTGGGGAAAAGTAATATTATGCCGGAATCAAAATCAGGTGTTCAGGGCAGGAAAATGTGTGGTCATTGGGTAAGGAGCAGCACTGTTAACGCTGACAGTAAAGAATCGCCGTCTGTCTGGATTCTGCTGGGGTTGTTCAGGATATTTGGAGGGGGGGGGATGTGTGAATTGAGCACTGAGTGCTACCATCTTCCTAGCTTTCTGACTTAACTTTTTATTCCACAAATATTTACATGTGCCATTATTGTTCTGAGTATCTCAAACTTGTGCTTCAGTTGCCTATTTCATCAGTAAAACGAGAGGGTTATCTTCCAGCTTCCGTGATTATTTTTAGCACCGTTATTGAGGTGTAATTTTAGAAAGAGAGGAAGGGACGGAAAAAGGGAGAGAAACATGAATCGGTTGACTCTTGGATGTGCCCCGGTTGGGGACCAAACCAGCAAGCCAGGCATGAGCTCTGACTGAAAATCAAACCAGTGGCCTTTAGCTTGGTCAAACGACACCCAGCCAACTGAGCCACACTAGTCAGGGTTATTGGGATTTAATTTAAAGATCATAAAATCCAGCCTTTAGGGGTTTTTTTTTTGTTTTGTTTATTGATTTTAGAGAGAGAAAGGAAGGGAGAGAGAGAGAAGCATTGATTCGTTGCACCGCCCATTCTTGCATCCACTGGCAGCTTCTCCTACGGTGTGTGCCCTGACCAGGGACGAACCTGCAGCCTTGGTGTATCGGGACTGTGCTCTGTCCGCCTGATCCACTCGGCCTGGGCCCGCCTGTCTTTAGTGTAGAACACTTCTGTCATCCTAGAAGGAAATCTTGTGCCTGTTTGTCATCATTAGCCATTCCCACCCCCTGTGACCACTAATGTGTTTTCTGTCTTTATGGATTTGCCTTTTCTGAATATTTTAGCCCCACAGCAAAGAATTACTTGGCCAAAATGTCAATATACCAATAAACAAATTTCATAAACCACTTTTGACACATTCAGTCAGTCATAGCACATAGCACCTTCCTTCTCCATACACTGCACAGATCTTTTTTTGCGTTTCAGTTGTGTTTTTACCTTTCTTGAAATAATAAAGCATAATACACCGAAAATGTTGTGTATCTTCTTCCATTTTCAATATGAAAATGGCTGCACAAAAATTCACCAATTTTGATACTTTTTTTAAAAAATTCATCTTGTTGCAACAGCTATCACAATACACTCTAACAAAAATTTTTTAAATGAAGTTCAAAACAGTTAAGCCCTACTACAGCCATTGTACAGAAAAAACTAAATAAACTTGTTGGCCAACCCAATATTTATGAGTTCATTTGTTGATAGACATTTGGGCAGTTTCCACTTTTTGGCTATTATGAATGATGCTGTTATGGGCATTCTGAGAACCTATTGAACTATTTTAAGAAACTTCCAAACTTTTCCAGAGTGGTTGTAGTATTTTACATTCCCATCAGCATTGTATAAGGGTTCAAAGTTCTCCACATTTTTGACCACGTTTGTTACTGTCTCTGTTTTTGGTTTTAGCCATTCTAGTGGGTGTGAAATGGTATGTCATCGTGGTTTTGATCTGCATTTCCTTAATAACTACTGACTCTGAGAGTCTTTTCATGTACCCGTAGTTCATTTGTATACCTTCTTTGGTGATATCTATTCAGACCTTTTGCCCATGTTTAAGTTGTTCTTTTTGTCTTATTAATGAATTGTAAGAGTACCTCATCTATAGTATTCTAGATACAAGTCTCTTATAAATAATTAAAAATATTTTCTCCCAGTCCGTGGCTTGTCTTTGGTTTTCTTGATGGTTTCTTTTGAAATGCAGAAGTTTTTAATAAAGAACTTTAAATTTAAAGAGTCTAGAAGTCTAATTTATCAATGTTTTCTTTTTGCAAGTTGCTTTGACTGTATATGGCCCTATTATGATTTTATCCTCCTTGAAGGATCTTTAGGAAACTGGGTTATTGGACCTGGTAGCTTTGTGGTATTTTCCAGTGGACCAAGCTTATTTCTAATATTGAATACAGGGGCAACGGAATACATTTGTTTGTGAAACGTCTTCTATTTGGGAAATTCATCTCTGACACGTTCACTTTCCTTCACAGGATCGTATCATCTGCCATAGAGACTGTTGTCGTCCTGAGCAGACATTGACCCTTTTTGTGAGGTTTTATCACTTGATGCCGATTTGCTTATGAAAAATTAAGTACATTTGAGTACATTTTTTTATCTCATAATTGATCAGTTTAGGCTTATGTGTTATTTCTTCCAGAACACTACCATCATAAATTATTTTTAAAGCATCTAAGATGAATTGCCAGATAATTTTTGTGGTTAAGATAATTAAAGAAGACAGTTGAGATATATTTTATCAGATACAAATGAAAGGCATTTATATCTGTGGTGGGAGCTTATGATGCCTGGCTGTAAAGGTTGGTTTCAGTTCCATAAGAAAGGGTAACAGGAACTTTGCATTCCAGAACTTTTATTTTGTTTCTTGAATACAGCTAAGTCAGTTCCACAAGTCCCTTTGTTTTAGCTCAGGGTTTCTAAAACTTACCACTGTTGACATTTCGGGCGGGGTAATCTCTGTTGTGTGGGCTCGCCTGTGCATTGTAGGATGTTCAGCAGTATTCTTGGCCTCTGCCCACTAGACACCAGTAGCATCTCCCCACTGGTGAAAACAAAAAATATCTCCTCGTGTTGAAGGATGTCCCCTTGGAAGCAGCATCACTCCATAAAGAATCACTGCTTTAAATGAACATCTAGGACTAGATTTTGAATAAATAAGTAATAGTAATAGAACGTAAAGAAGCTCTTCCCCTTCAAATATGGGCGGCAATTGTCCATCAGCAGTGCCACTGGGGTTGATAAAGTGGTCTTCGCATGCAGCCCACGAAAGTTAGAGGCTGAGAGTTCCTCCACATTCTCTCTCTCCTTGCCAGCTTTATGTTTTTGTGTGCATGTCTGTTTCTGACTGCACAGTGAGGTCTTCTAAGGGCAAGTGGAGACCATGTATCTCCCCACCTCTGCTTGGAGGCTGTGGTGTCCAGTGCCAGATGGCGGGAGAAAATAAACTTGAGGAAAAGGAGGAGGACTGAGTTGGATTTCCTGTGCTTCAACTTTTAAAACTTTTCCACTGTGGTATGAAAAGCCCCAAAGCACCAGGATATATGAATTGAGGTGTGACCAGAGAGAAGGAGCACGTGAGGGAAAGGTAATTCAGTGTTGTAGCTAACCAGAATCGCTGTGCTGTCGTGAAGCAGTGGCATGGGGCTGTAACTCAATCCAGTTGTTCTTCCCTCAGCACCTTCACGCTGCTCCAGTGACTGGGCTGTCGTGTGGACAGAAACAAATACTGCAGACACAGTTAATGTGAAGGTTAGGGGCGCGGAGGCCCCCAGCAGTCAAAACTCTATGTGTAACTTTTGGCTGTCCCAAAACTTAACTACTGTACTTGCACTAGGAGGCTGCAGGATGACTACTCAGAGAACCACAGATACAAATTTCCCGGCATTTGTCTGTGTGAAGTCCCAACATTAACGTTGCACATTTAACCTTTAAATGCCTCATGGCAGTATCACCTACTCCTAGTACTTGGGGAATAATCTGTTTGTTAATAACTGCTACCAAGTGTTTGTCAGAGCAGCACCCTCTTACACGATATCTTCAAGAAACTATGACTATGGAATTCTAACTTGTTGCAACACATGGAATGATTATGACTTTTAAACGTCTCTTTGCCTATTGCCAGTTAATGAAAACTCTTGACTTCCCTACTTTTTTCCCAAATCACATTTTGCTCAATTCTTTGCTTTCATAATGGCTACTTTCTCCTTCAACTGACGTCAGAATCTGCTGTCTCCTGTAATTTTCCTAATTGCTTTCTCTTCTGTTTCAGTTTATGTCTTAACAATGGAAAAGAAAAATATGAGAAGGCATATTTTGGGAAGGGAGGGGCCAGAGCAGCTTGAAGGAGGTAGTTATTTCCTGATTGTAATGTTTCTTACCAACGCCCCTCCACGCGTCTGTAACCTGCCCTCGTGTCAGTAAGCGCTGTCACATATGCAGAGCACTGAACTGGGGGGAGGAGGTGAACACTTACTGAGGGCCTACCGTGTGCCAGTGTTTTCTTTATGCATTGTTTCACTTACTCTTCCAGAAGCTTTTGAGAAGTGTTTTTGTCCCCATATGCTGGTGAGGAAATGAGACACCTATGAGGTTTAGTGTGCCTTTCTCACGGAGGGCCAGCATTCAAATGCTGGTCTGTCTGACTCCAGGTATGTGCCGCCTGTTTTATGACCTGGCCTTTCCTGGTTGGGTTAATACTGTCATGACAAGGGGAAGGGAGAGTACCTCTCGGTACCAGAAGAGTGTGTACCATGAAAGACACTCGTATCTGGGGTTGAGGTTGTGAAACCGGGCTGTGAAAGCAGTTTTAGCTCTGAGAAAGAATAAAATCAGCTGTATTCTTAGAAGAGCGCTGACCATGTTGATTTGAGGTGGCACCTCTCACTTCCCTCGGTGCATAGAAAATAAGATCTAACCACTGGGCAACTTCTCTTCACAAGGAATGCCATGGTTAGTTACGTGTACATTAATTCTACTGGCGTTAAAAGGAGATAAGAATAATCCAAAACAGTATCAATGCACTTAGTTTGGAATGTACTTGTTTTGTCTTTTTTGTCTGGGTGGTACGTAAGAGGGTGGGTGGGGACATATATATATACAGGGCGGGGCAGAAGTAGATTTATAGTTGCGAGTATGTGCAACAGAGTTTATTCTTGCGTTAGTATTTACCAGTTATTGTATTTTCCCTATGAACAACTGTGACCCTACTTTTGCCCCACCCTGTATATTTGTGTGAGAGAAAGAGGGAAAATAGATATTGTGGTGACTTGGGGATTCGCCTTTGAACTTCAGTTGGCTTCCTCATTCATACTAGAGAGAGTATTTATTGCCTCTTACTGATTCTGAACCATAGAAAGCTAGCTGCCTCCTTTCTTACCAAATGTACACTTTCTCCGAGGGAAGGAACATTAGAATAGATGGGGAGTAGTGCAAAGTAGGGCAAGAGCAAGAGGACGGAGGAGTTGGATTACTGAACTGAAATGCTTCCTTGGCACACAGCTTTCTTCAGCTCTCTCGACTCTTTCTTCTCACGTGGAACTCTAGGGGCAATAAGTTCACCAAGGAAGTGAGAAAGCAAATGGGAGTTGCTGGAGGACTGGTGGCTGTGGAAAACAGTTTCTTGAACAGGGAAAGAAGTTTATACTTGCACATGAAACTGGTGGAGAAGGTTTATCCTTACTACTGGATCTGGGTTGGCATTTAACTGCTACCTGAAAACACTACAAATTAACTATTTTAAGCTGTGAAACCAAGTTTGTAGTAACAGACCCAGCAATTAATCACCTGGTGTGTGTTTGTCTCTTAAAAAAATGATGTATTACAGCTCTACCAGGTGGCTGCCAACGGTGTGAATGAGACAGGCTGACATCTACCAGGAGCGGGGAGAAGCGGCTACTGATTTTATTTGTGTATCATTTGACTACATCAGTCTCAGTTTGGTGAAGGGCAGAGACGGGAGACCATTGAAGGTTTTTCTAGGAAGTCTGTCTGGCACTGTCCCCCACCCCATACACATAAGATCACTATGACTCACTTTTGACATAAAAATACCCCAAACTCATAGACAGTTTTCTGATGGGTAATGGTGTTGCAGGCTCTTGTGTTCTGGTGCTCTTGTTTTGACTGTTATTTTTGGTTTTCATAAAAGGGCAATAGGTTAGTTTTGGCTTGTGGACCATTAGACGCTTGAGTGTGATATAGCTCGCATGCTAACTCTCATGACATGTAATGCATCACTGTGGTAGGAATGGAGGCTGGTGACCTGAATTCCATTTTAGGTTCTGCTCCTGTTACACAGGTGACTTGGCTCTTAGTTTTCTCATTTGTGAAATGAGTGAATTGTACTGGCTGGTCTCCAGACGCTCTTAGCCATGTACGCATACGTTTTAATGATTTTTGTTTTAATTTGGAAAAGAATTAACTTGTTAAACATTTGGAATCAAATACAAAAGATGAGGGAGAAAAGCTACATTTAGTATAGGCATTTACATATTTTAAATTAAACTCTACATTATGATATTGATGATAAGAACTAGAATGAAACAGTCGTTACTATTCTCTTTAGTTCTAATATGGCACAGATGTGATAATAAAGTCCATATGCAGCCTTGCTGAAAGTATCTGATTAGACATAAAATGTTAAAAATAAGTAAACTGAACCATCAAATTGTTTTTGGCAGCACAAATAATTTTTAAAAATCCAGCTACTAAAACATTGAAAGCTGAAATTCATTTTTCCAGTTTATTAGCTCTATTCTCATCAAGGTTTAAAGAAAAGAGAAGGAAATGGGTTCTTTCTATGTGTTAAGTAAATATCATCACTTGAAAATCAAAGACAGTATAAAGTTAAAATTTTAAGAGCTCTGACTAACACTCATTGGTTTGTTCTTTTTATATTCATTAATAAAATGAACCATCCCTAATGGATTCAGGTATTCTAAATTGCAGTTAGTATGACATTTTAATTGATTTTATCTTATTTTAAATATTTTATTTATTTATTTTTAGACAGAGGGGAATGAGGGGAGAAAGAGGAGAGAAACATCAATATATGGTTGCACTTGTATGCCCTCAGCTGGGGACCTGGCCTGCAACCCAGGCATGTGCCCTGGCTGGGAATTGAACTGGTGACCCTTTGGTTTGCAGGCCAGCACTCAGCCCACTGAGCCACACCAGCCAGGGCTGATTTTATTTTTTCATGTTAGTTGAAGACACTGTCTTGGAAAAAGCATAACCCTAGTTTTATTCCAATTTTTAACAATACAACTAGTGTAGGAAATACCAATAACTGATTGTGTGATGGTAGAAATACTAGTCCCGTGCTCCTTGTGCTTTCCCCATTAACAACAAGATAATTCATTATTTTACTCTTTGTGCTTCCTCCTTAAAAATAATTTATTTAAAAAAATTACCCATGAATGAAGACTGGTCCATATGGTGGCTCCTCCTACTCTTTCAAAACAATTAGTTTATACATTTTTTGCTGCTCTCCTTTGGTTATTTTGCCTTCTTCCATATGAGCCTTTATTGGCATATTGCTGCATCACTTGTTTGGAGTTTGAAGTATTAGCTTTGAATGCAACATGGACTTTGGTCTCGAGATTTTTTTTTCCTGTGAGACATTTAGATGAAAACTTAATCCTTGATTTTAATAACTTATGTGTTCTTTCTGCTTATTTCCTACCTGAACTTGTCATAAGGCTCCATGAAGGATATTGCAGCTGGTTGGTATGGAATTGATTGATAGTAAAGATTATGACTTTAGGTAGAAGTTAAATGGAAAGAACTACTGATTTCTTAAAGACAGAGTAAAATCAGATTTTCAAATATTGGCCCAGACCTGTTAATTTAAGACTAACAATTCTGGTTTTGGTGAGAAATTTTAGAAAGTTAGTTTCAAAGTGTGCCTTATGTCAAGGGTATTTGGCTGACCAAAAAGTTAGTATGGTTTTTTCTATAAAAGACACATTTTTCATTTTCATCAATAACTTCATTGATTTGGACATTTTGAGTATGTTGACTGTCTCCTATGTGGTAGAATGTTGATTGTTCTCAGTGTCTCAATTTGATCGCTGTTAGTTTCAACTGGTTTACTGACCATGGAGCATCATCCAGTGAGAAATCTCCAGCACGATACTTCCCAGACCACTTTTGACACGTTCGATCAGTCATGGCACAATCTCCATACACTTAACAAATCTTTTTTTGTGTTTCAGTTGTGTTTTTACCTTTCTTGAAGTAATAAAGCATAATATGCTGGAAAAGTTGTGTATTTTCTTCCATCTTCATTAAAGTGGCTACACAAAAGTTCACCAATTTTGATAAGTTTTTTTTTAAATGCACACTGATGACTTCATGCCAAGATGGAGGC
>PVKM010027382.1:0-18815 GCA_004027735.1 Carollia perspicillata
TGAGACGTAAGTGCCCTGGTGAGGACGCACCAACCACCCCCACTTTCACGACTGCAGGGAAACATGTTTATGCTGCACGTTCGTGCACGACCTGGTACTGCCGAAATAGTCTTTATTTCCGAACATTCCAAAACAGCATGTACACAGTAACAAATATTAGGTCATATACCATAAGAAAAGCATTCATTAGTGCAAATGGGTTTTGTAAAAGGTCTATCAAAAAGATTTATTTGCTTGAAAATGCCTTCATTTCCAGAAGCATTGTTAATTAATAAAACATTACAGTTTTGTCCTCTGTAATAAAGGATTGAAAATCAGCTGTGGTACAGTAGCAAAATTGCAGATATTAAGTGCAATGAGCTTGTGATGCCTCTGTAAATACGAAACCCATGTATGACAATGAATTAACAATGAAAAAGACAAGACCACTGAACTTGCTGTCTGGCTGTCTCCTCACAATGCCTCTGATACACTGTGCTCATTCAACATAAAATTATGTCTCTCAAATTGTATGGTGGACTTTTGTTGATATTATCCCTAGAGCTAAAAAAATAGTACCTTACCACAAAAATATTTTTATGGCACAAAATTTAAGTTGTTTCAGAGTGGTTCACAGAGGTGTAAAAAGAAATAGGCACAAAAAATAAAATTCCTGTAAACTATAAAAAAGTAAATTTCCAAGCATACATTGATAAAACATTTGTAAATATGCAACGTATTAAAATACAGAACATGTAATGGGAAGATGTTTGGAACACGTAAGTAAGTGGAACACGTAAGTAAAGTGAACAAGTTACTTTAAAAACCTCATATGGCAAAGAAAGCATTACTGATACATCTCGATTCTCTCAAAGTGTTCAGGTACGTAGCAGTTCTACAAAAACTTCTAGGTCTAAGGGTCACCGACTGCAAGCATGGATCTGAGACTGCTGCAGTATCTCAGGCGAATACTTTAAGTGCAATAATTAGTCTCTGGTGATTGGTCCGTTGAAAAACAATGCAGTAAGTAGGTTAAGATGCAAAGGGGGGAAAGAATATCCCAACATCCACTGTTACCTAGCCAGCTAGGTAATACGGACAACCCTCATTTCCACTTCTTCCCCATTCTTCAAGGGCACATAAACTGCATCAGTAGCAACCATCTCTCCAGTTTCCATCCCTCAGAGTGCTGAGTGACGACAGAGGCTTTGGAGGCTGAAGGAAACTGTAAGCGTAAGAAAGGAGGAAAGCGGTTGTTAATCGGCTTGTGAGTCACATCACTCACTTCCCTCTACTCCCCCTCGCAGGGCCCGGACTGCACCTCAGGCTCCACGCTCCGGAGCTCTGCAGCACGCCCCCTGCTGGAAGCCCAGCTCTCAGCACAATGCCGCACACACCGCGTGGGCGTAAGTGAAAAATGATCAACGCCCTTGCCGTATTGTATAAAAACTCAACAAAAAATGGGCCCCCAAACAAATGCTCACTTCATTGAACATAAACAGCAAATTAACATGAAAAAATTTTAAATCTATGTTTGGCAAAGATTAAAAAAAAATTCCCAGTGTTAGCTTACTTTTTGGGAAAACAGATGTTCCCATAGAGTTTGGCAGTGACAGCCTTCCCAGGTGTTGGGGACATGTAGCCAGGGACGAAGAGATGGTCCTATTTACCCGTGTCAAATAACTGTCAGGCCACACACACGACACAGCTCTGTGTTTACCAGAGGGGGGCAACCCCTAACTGATGGAACAAACACGCACCGAAGTTGTTTGTCTCTATCTGGGGGGTAGGCTTATACGCCAGCCTTTACCTTCCGTGTTTTTCAATAGTTTCTGGATTTGTTTCTGAGCACCTATTACTTCTAATCAGAAAATAAAACTATTTATGCATACCAATGCATGAACAAAAACAATTACTTGTTCCTGAATCCCTTTCAAACGTTTACTATGGTTCCCTCCCTTGTCCTCCTCCATGTCTTCATTTCCTGTACCCCAGGATATCTAGTTTCAAGAAGGGTACCTCAGGACCATGATCTCATCTAAAATGTGCCCTGAAAGTAGTCTAGAATTTTGAAAAACAAAATAATGTTAACTGAACCATAACCCACTTACCTACATAAGCTAACAAAACCCAGCTACATATCATAAGATGCTTTTTAAACCATGAATGTGAAGGGAATGTGAGTGCACACACACACACGTGCCTAACACGGTCTTGCTCATTTTGATAGAAAAATTACTGATTCAAAAACCATTTGTAGTCCTACCCTGGGCCGAACGTACAGCAATGACGCAAAGATCAGCCAGCCCCCTCCAGGACCCTGCACTCTAGTGAGGAGAGTCGGGGCACGTACAATAGTAAGCAGACTGTATCGCCAACAATTGCTAGAGAGAGGAAATGGAGAAGGGGAAGGAGGAGGTAACACTCACGGGAGGTGCAATTTTGTACAGAAGGAGGGGGGTTCGGGCCATGCAAAGGGAAGAAGATGCAAGCATTCTGGAGGTGGACCCTCCCCGGTCAAGCAAAGCACAGGCAAACAGGGCATTGGGAGTCAAGCGATGAGGGAGGGTGCGGATGAGATCAGAGAGGGGGCCTGACCACACAGGGACACCCACACCCCATCACTTTCCAGAGGCAGAGGGACACAGGTCAGGCCCTAGAGGGCAGTGTGACCTGCTGTTAGGGTTGGACCCAGGAAAGGGCCAAACAGAGCCGGGAGCGATGTCTGATTTCCAACTGCGAATGGAGCCACGTAGACCAAGGAACAAAGCTTCTTACCTTCTGACAGGTTGTGCAATTTTGCTTCGAGGCAGGTTACTCCCATTTATTGCCAGTGAGGGTCTCGGCAGTGCACTGCGGCCCATCACCCCGGAGGTGGCGGCTTTGTTTGGTGTGGGGATCCCGGTGTTGGAGTACAACTGCAGGCCGTTGGACACAGGCATGCTGCTGCCGCCTTGGACGGTGGGGCTCACGTAGGCTGTAGCTTTAAGAGGCTGTCGGACAGACCCAGGGAAGTGGCCCACGCTGTGGATTCTGTGCTGAAGCTGCCCTGGGGACGGGACTGGAAGAGGACACGACAATGACATGCACGCGAGGGAGGATCTATGGCTGCCCAACTCAGGAAATGTTATACTGCCCAAAACCCTACACTGTCTGAAAGATGTGTGAATACATAAAATGAAATTATTAGGATAGGTCACATATTACTGTACTTCACTCTACAGTGTTGCCGACTGACAGAAGACTCTCCTGTTGAGAATTAGAATTTTCCAATACTGCACACATCATTCAGTATTGGAAAATTCTAATTCTTTTAAAGATCTTGTATTTATTTTTAGAGGAGAAAGGATGGGGAGAGACATTGATGTGAAAGAGAAACATTGATCAGTTGCCTCCCGTAGATGCCCTGACCCGGGGGGACAAACCTGCAACCCAGGTACGTGCTCTGACCGGGAACTGAACCCGGGACCTTTCACTTTATGGGGCAACACCAAACCAACTCGGCCACACCGGGTGCGGCAAAAGTTCTAATTTTTGACAAGAGACTCTGCTATTCTGTCGATGGGCAACAATTTTTTGAGTGCCTAACTATATTATTATAATATATTATATTCTTAGAACAAATCTGAATTCTCACAGGACAATTTCTTCCTTGCTTGCTTGGAAGACATTAGGATTTCTTGATGGTTACTTTGGGGGTGATTTCACAAAAATGAAACAAGGGACCACTGAACTGTAATTATACAAAGGAAGACAGTGGTGACTCAGTAAGTACAAAGGACAGCTTATCACAGACACGCTTCCTAAGGAGCTTTCCTTGTGCCGCTTACCCACCTCACGGGGTCGGTGGGAAGACGGAAGGAGTTCATCTATGGGCAGCCTTAGGACGGCACCCGGCACGCAGTGACCGCTCCGCTGGGCGAGCCTGTCATTACCGTGGTCACGAGAGCGAAATCCACAAAATGAAGGGACCTCTGGGCGAGACTCACACACTTCACCCAGGCACGGGCCCAACGTCACGTATCATTTCACGTCGGGAAACAAACTGAATTCCGATGCCTTTTCTCCAAGGGAAGGCTGAAGGCGTGTGTAACAGGGCCTCGCGCACGCGGCCCCGCCCAGTGTTTGCGGGTTGCTCAGGCCCTCCTGCCTGGTGCCCCCGGGTTGGGTTGGCAGGGGCGTGCCCTGCTTTCCAACACAGTTTAGCTGATTTTGAACTTACGCACAGAATATCCAATATCTTTTTGAAATAAAACTAGGGGAGAAAAAATGTCTACAGTTTAATACCTCTTGAAAATACTTTCTTCAATTATATAGTAAGTGAAATCTATACGTAGGAATGCTGGTATACATGGATAGTAGTCAAATTCAATAAAAAATAAGGCCTATAATAAAGCAAAAATAAAGGTTTTGCTATAGTTCTGTTCCAATCAAGTTTGGGGGCACAATAATCTGTTGCTGGTTGACAGGTCATCTCTAAGATCCTTTCCAACCAATTCTACAACTCCTCAATCTAGTAGCTTCTAACCATGAATACATCAATACACTGGCTTATCAACTGTTACCACTACACCACACTAGTGCGACATATTATTAACGGGGGAAACCGGCAGGGTGGGTAAGGGGGCACACGTGAAGACGGATGGGGACTCTGTACCTCTCGTTCAGTTTTTCTGTAAACCTAAAAACTGCTCAAAACGTCTTAATTTAAAAAATCAATACATGAATTTGTCCCTATTTCTTATGAAATAAAATGTGCAAAGTATGTACTCGTCAAGTACAATAAATGAAGATATGTTCCATTTTAATGAATTATAAGACTTATTAAGATACCAATACTCCTGAAATTTATCCACAGGTTCAGTGAAGTATTACAGCAGTTATTTAGGAAATAGTCCCATTAATCCTATTAATTCTCCAATACACAATGGATAGCCACCTTCGTTTTTTTAAAAATAAGAAGCTATACTCTAAAACTGTAAGGCACTAAAGAAAAAAACTGAAAAAGATACAAATAAGTGGGAGGCTATCCCATGTTCATGGACAGAAGCACTGCCATCATTATAATGTCCATACTAGGACCCACAGCAATCTATGGATTCAGTGCAGCTCCTATCAGAATACCACCGGCATTTTTTCACAGAACGAGAATAAACCTAAAGTTTATTTGGAACCACAAAAGACCTTGAATAGCCACAGAAATCTTGAGAAAGGAGGACAAAGTTGGAGGAATCACACCATCTGATATTAAACTGACAAGGCTATCATAATGAAAACAGCATGGACCTGGCATAAAAACAGACACCAGACACCAACAGAACGGAAAAGAGCCCAGAAATAAGTCCATGCCTACATGGTCAATTAGTCTATGACAAAGAAGGCAAGAATGTATTACACAATGGAGTAAAGGCAGTCTCTTCAATCAAAACCGTTGAAAAAACTGAACACATACATGCAAAAGAACAAAACTTACCACTTTCCTACAACATATAACAGAATAAACTCAATGGGTTAAAGACATAAATGTAAGACCTGAAACAATAAAACTCCTAGAAGAAAATACAAGCAGTAAACTTTGTGACATCACTCTTAGCAGTATTTTTTTTGGATGTGTCTCCTCAGGCAAGGAAAACAAAAAATAATAAACAATTGGGACTATATTAAACTACAGAGTTTTTCAAAGGAAACCATCAACAAAACAAAAAAATACTAAATAGAAGATATTCTCCAATGATACATCTGATGAAGGATTAATGTCCAAAATATATAAAGAACTCATATAACTTGATACGAAAAAACCCCAATCTGATTTTAAAAATGGACAAAGGACCTGAATAGACATTTCTCTAAAGAAGACACACAGACAGCTAACAGACCTGTGAAAAGATGCTCAACATCACTAATTATCAGGGAAAATCAAATTAAAACAAGAGACCACCTCACACCTATCAGAATGACTATCGTCTAAAAAATCAACAAACAAGTGTTAGAGGAAAAGGAGACAAGGGAACCCTCAAACACTTGATGGGATTGTTAACTGGTGCAGTCACCATGGAAAAGAGCATGGAGGTTCCTGAAAAAATTAGAGATAGAACTACATTATGACCCAGCAATTACACTTCTGGGTATTTATCCAAAGTAAAAAAGAAAATCCAAAACACTAACTCAAAAAGATGCGTGCACTCTCATGTTCTCTGAAGCATTATTCACAATAGCAAAGACATGGCAGCAACCTGAATGTCCACCGACAGACGAACGGATGACTAAGAGATGGTGCATGTATGCAATGGAGTATCACTCAGCCATAAAGAGAACGAAATCTTGCCATTTGCAACAACAGGGATGGACCTAAAAGGTATTATGCTAAGAGAAATAAGTCAGACAGACAAAGACAAATACTATATGATTTCACTTATTTTTGGAATCTAAAAATCAAAATAGATGAACAATCAAAACAAAAACGCACTCACAGACACAGAGAGCCTACTGACGGCTGCCAGGTGGGAGGGGAGCTGGAGGACTGCACGAAAAGGTGAAGGGATTCGGAAGGACAGTTACCAATTATAAAAACAGTCACGGGGATGTAAAGAACAGCATAGGGAAGACAGTTAATAATACTGTAGTCTCTCTGTATGGTGTCAGATGGGAACCAGGCCTACACAGGGGATCAGTAAGTTGTATAAATGTCTGACCACTGTGCTATGTACCTGAAACTACTGCATGTCAACCATAACAAACAACTGAAATAATTCAAATATAGAGAAACTAGTTAAACTAAGACATGGTCCTAATTTTACAAGTGAATAAAAAAGAATACATAACTTATGATTAAGACCCAAACTCAAACGCTGAACACTAATAATCCAGTGTTACTCCTGTATCACGCTACTTTCCAGCTTTTGTCTGTTCTACTTTGTTCTTTCCAGAAAGCAACATGGTCCAGAACTAGGAATCTTCATTATGTAAACTTAGGTCACAGAGAGAGTACCTGCTTTGAATGCTTAGAAATAAAAGTGAGTGAGAGCCGAACCCTGATCTGAATCAAGTTCATGGCCGACCGTCCACGCACACCAATTCTCTTCGCAGGTTTTCTTTTGTCTCCTTGTGACGCTTGGCTTACAATGACTTTTCTACTTTCGTCCTCTCATTTACCTTTATCGATCGGAATCCTAACGGAAAGAAGCATTTTCCCTAGTCTCCCTTTATTTATTCGATTACATACAGACCCATGGTTATTTATTTTAATCTATGGGTTATAACCCTTTAATATAATTACTTACTCTGTGGCTCAAACTGCCCCAGATTTCGTCCCCGGGGGCTTCTTCGAGCGGTCCCCGTGTCCCTCAGACAGGCCCTCACTGTTTCTGAGCACCTCGACCCCGGCTGCTCCGCAGTGTGCCCTCTGCTCTGTTCGAGGCCACGCACACGTTCCGGCAGTCACATCCTGCTATGACCCACACTGACTGAGAGCAGAGACTCCTAATCATCCCCACTGTCAACCCCTACTTTCCCATTCTACGTCTATACACTCTACACTCCTCTAAACTGTAAATATGAAGTATAAAATTGCGAATTTATCTCGGACATCATTGGTCTACTTGGCCCCTTGCCCTAACCTCCTGACATAAAATCAGTCAGTAGTCCTTTCTGTTTCCCCCATTAGCAAAGTTCACAGACTATCTTCAGTGCCCTCACACAGGTCATTAAGTCAAATATTTAACAAGTCAAGCCTGGAGAGAAACCCTACAGCATCCATGTCTTCATTCATTCAAATACTTACTAAGAGCTCATCATGTACCAGGCGCTGGGGACAGAAAATCAGACAGACTATGGCCCAAGCCCAGGGGGAGGTGGCGATCGGTATGCAAGATAAAAACAGTGACGGTGAAGTATGACAAAGGAAAAACAGAGGTGAGCACCAAGGACTTCGTCCAGTCTAGACATGTTGTGGGGGCACACGGGACAGTCCACCAGGGTCATCGACGGGGCCTTCTCAAAGGGAGTGGTGTTCGGGCTGTACTATAAAGGCGTAAGAGTAAACTGGTGGAAGTGGAGAGCAGAACGGCCTACAGGAGTCAGAGTGGTCAGAAGCACAAACTCTGGGTAATCAGAGCTGTCTCCACGTCTGCTCCTTCACCGGCCTGGCCTTGTGCGAACTGGTACTGAACCCATCTAAAACGGTCTCCTCATCTGCAAAATGGGAGCAACGACAGAAATGACCCCATGGGATCACTGGCAGAACTCAAGAAAAATAATGAATACAAACCAGTTAGCACAGTTGCTTGTGCGAAATAAATGTGACTTTGTCTTTAGGAATTAAGACAAAGGAATGAAAGACCATCACATGCTAGGAAATACCACTCGAGCCCCAAAACTGGACGCGGGAGAGAAGGGCGGCAATCCGCCCTGGTCGCAGACTCAAACATCTGGCTGGTGACTCTCAGGCATCACACGCTGAACACATTGCAGGCCTCCCAGGGCACATCAGTACTACGACTGAGTCTGCTTCCCGGGGGCCAGCCTCGAACTTGACCCCAACCACCCACACAGACAGCATGAGTGGGGCAGGGGGAAGGGGTGGGAACCACCGCTGCCCCACACACAGTGAAAGCATGAACACCAGACTGAACGCTCACCTATCTGTCTGCAGCTGGGTAAAACACAGAAAATGATTGACAGGCTGTGTGGTAAGCCGAAATGGAGTAGATACATACTACTTTAGACACACTAAGATATAACTTTATTTTGTGAACTGGAGAAAAACAACACCAGAGTAACAACAAGACAGAGTAAGTGTGCTTTCTTCAGAGTAAAGGCACCAAGTAGACAGAAAGAAGCAGATCCATAAAGAAAACAGATTTTGTATAATAAGTAGACAAACTAATGATCACTTAGTGCTTTTACTGCCATTCTCGGGTATAAAGGATTATATATAATTTACTAATTATTAATTGGTAACATAGGCACCGGTAAAAATACTACTCAATTTTAATGGGGGGGGGGGGCATCACAAAGCAAGGATAGAAGTGACCTGTAGTGCTCCCAAGAGAAAAAAAAAGAAATGGAATAGTATATCTGCCTAAGGGTGTTACGACTGAAAAGAATTACAAAAAAAACTAGGAACTGTTGCACTTACTACAAGACTGTATTCTTGAGATCCCATTCCCAGCTCCGTGCAAGCTGGAGTCGAAGCTCTGGCTGTTCCGCACGGTGACCGGGGAGCCCACGCCGCTGCTGCCCGCGGTGGTGCTCGGCATCCGCGCCAAGTTAGGCATGCTCCTTCTGAGCTTGTCTGGGAGAGAGAACGTTTTCACAGAACGTTGAAACCACAAATGTTGTGCCTATTAAAATACTAGTCCTCAAAAGTAACTACAAATATAGATCATATTTTGCTCAATAACAAATAAAAATTATCGTGTACGTCATGAATTCTGACAAGCGAATGGAATTAACCTTCTGGATGGGAAAATACAGTATCTCCGCAAAGGTTCCACCAAGTAGACAGTTAAAAGAAACATGAGTTCTATAGCAAGAGGTAGGGACTTATCCATTATCTATTGGTTCATATACATTAAGTGAATAAAACTGTGCCAAAGTGAGGTTAGAAAATAATCTTACAGCCATTTCGTTAAAAAAAGAAAAAAAACACTAGCATTATCACAACCTAGAAGAGTGAAAACCAACTATGGATCTTTTCCTCTCAGTATCATAATGGAAAAAATTATTAAAATTCAAATGAGACGTTGAGAAACCCACTGATCACATCAACACAACCATGTAACTTCTGAAAAGTTTTAATTATCATGAGCGTGTCACCAAGCCTCGGGAGGCTTGAAAAAGAGAAAGCACCCATTTCTTTCTCCTTGCTAAGTACACCTCCTGCCACTGAGGGGCAGCAGAGAGTCACACACAGACGGTGTTGTTGAGATGATGAGCCACAGGACTGCAACTCCACAAGTCAGTTTTCCCTTCATTGATTAATCCACACCCCAGCAAGAAAAACACACTAAAATGTGTAGGTCACTCAAGCTGGACAAACAAAGTATATATTAAAACGCTAAGCCAAAACCCACTCCAGTACAAAATTGGATTCATTTGTTTCACACCCAGGTCCTTCTACGTGACTCAGATCTATTGAGTCTAGAGCCCTGCCCAGAAAGTCACCTAATCCAGAAATCTGGAGAATCTCCTAAGATTTGCTTTCTTTCTTCACCCTTGACTCTAAGTCCTCATAATTCTGCCTCAAAAATATTCAATGAAGCTTCCACCTAGTTCAGACCTCATTACTCATCACTCACATTTTCACAAAATACTCTTAATTGGTCTCTATGCTCCCTGTCTTCTTCCCCCAACCCATCTTCCCACAGCCAGCTTCATTCTTCCTAGAGCACATCTAGTCACCTTCTTAAAACCCTCCAGCTACTCTCCTGCACCTGCACCTCCACACCCAGGCTGCCGGGCCTGGCCTAGAAGAGACTCTCCAGGGTGTCAGCTCCGCACACATACTCCTCCAGCTCCATCTGCTACCCGCCCCTCAGCCCACGAACGGAGCTCCCCAATACTCCACGTTCTTGCACCTGTGAGCGTGCCGGACCCTCCCCTTGGAAACCCTGCCCCGTTTTCAATGAGTGAACAAACAGGGAACAAGTATCTACGGTGCACGCCAGGCACCCCAGAAGACGCTGGGGACAGCGCCGTGTCTGAGGCGGCTACAGTCCCCGACTCGCACTGAGTGTACAGTCCAGACCAGTGTTGTCCAACCTGTTTTCCCATATTGGTCCTAAGGAGGAAAACTAAAATAAAATTAACATTAAATCTAGTTTTTCCCTAATAAGAAATTAAATATTAAGAAATGATATTTTGTCAGATTGGGCTGAACTTTGGAGAACCACAAGCTATTACACTATCTCCTGTTTTTCACGTATCCCAACTCTACTTGGTGTTTTTATCTTCACCAATATGGACTCTAAAAACACTAGTCAGGACACTCAAGTTTGCGGTCGACTTTGAAGAGCCGTCTCTTTCAAACCTAGGCAGTGTAGAAGCTACAGAAGAAATAAACACAAATAATGCATTTCTGGCTTACTTTTAATTATTTTAAAACACATCAGTGACTCAACAATTATTTTCTCCTATGTTATTTGGTATGTTAGAAAAATATTTGATAGATTAGTTTCCAAGTTACTGTTTCTATTTCACAGTCTTGTTGAAATAATATTCCACAAATGAAGTCATATGTTATGACTGATATGAGTCATATGTTAACAAAATTTGTTTTGTTTCTTTAAAGGCAGTGGCTGGGGAGAGGGAAAGAGAGAGACATTTATTCACTTTCTTCAGCACTTTACTGCTGACAAGGTAACAGTCATTTCATTTTTTCTTTAGGTTGGGAAAACACACAGCAGATGGTGTGATGAAATCATACCTGAGAAAATCAGGTTTTCTCAGAAAGAGATATTTTGTTCATAATTTATAACCAAGAAATTCAATGAATGGTTCAAGCCACGAGAAACCTGAGAAAGCAATGAGCAGTAGGCGGGCCTGGAACTCAGGTCCCCTGGACCTCAGAGCCTGAGCTCGGGACCACTGGGCAAAGGACTCAGCAGCTAACCCAGAAGAGGGCTGCTGAACCCGGGCCTTTCAGGAACCATGTGCCGCAGCCGGGCGCTAAGCTGCGACAAGGCTCCTTTCCCCAGCAGGAATCGTCAGGGCACAGGTTCAGGGAAATCGAATCCCTTCCATAGCGGTGTTTAACGTAAGTCAAAACCACTTTTCCAAGGTAAGACAATGATCTCATTTGACAGCGCTAACCAAGATGCAGAGCTAGCACCTGCTTGACAGCTAGGATACGATGACCTGGGGCACCTGACAAAGGAGCCCTTAGAGAAACAGTTTGGGTGCCCCACCCTCAACTGTAACACAAGGCACGACTTGCACTAAGCGTATGGAATGCAGCCTTTCTGATGTGATGAGCTTTTAGAAGTCAATCACCACGACATCCCCTGCCTGCCTCTATTTTCTTTTAAATTTAAAATCTAAAGGTACAGAAAGAAATTATGACTAAAATTCTCATTTCTTTCAAATTATTGCTCAGATTAGCGTTAATGCTACAAGCACACAGAAAGAAAAACATGGTAACAGACCAGCACTAACAGGATTTATGTTTGGCTTTGCAATGTTATAGCGTTACCTGCTTGAGCACGCCTGTCCCCAGCTGTGGGAAATGGGGCTGTGTGATTAAGGCTGTACCTGTATAAATATGGCTCGTTTCTCCATAGTATGTGGACCATGTACATGGCTGATCATTGGCACGAAAACATACCAGGCTTAGAGTATTACATGACTGCTCTCCCTATCATTTGTTGGATCAAGGAGTGCAAGTCCTGGGAGTGCAGAAGCAAGACAAGTGATGAAGAGGAAGACGGAAGAGTACACGAGAGAATGACCCATGTTCCCACCCGCCATGTTGACACGAGGGCAGACCGACTCCCCACTAACACGCCAAATACCAGCCTCTGTGTTCCTGCTGCCACACAAATCTGTATTCTGGAGGTCGCCATCAGAGGGAAAGACACGTGCCGACTCCCCCCACACCTGGATGTGACAAGCAGCACCCTCCCCAAGCACCGTCATCCATGCTAATCACCATCGCCTGTGCCAAGAACAGGCTGACGGTTGTGCGAACGGGGAGGAAAGGCACCTCGGTGCCTCGGGCTCCGTGCAGACCCACTACACACTCCGCGCAGACCCACTACACACTCCGCAGCTCGCACGAGCCGCCCATCCCACAGCTGAACTGGCAGCAACACAGACATGCTCCCGTTTGTGACCCAGTCTGTGCCAGCGACATCACGGTGATGCTCCTGAAGCTCTAAGTCCAGAAACCCGGGACACGTAATCAGAAGTCGGTCGATTAAAGATTTAAATTTAGATCACACGGAGAAGGTCTTGAGAATGTACTTAATAAATCTGGGAAATACTTACCTATTATTGACATGGACCTTAAAACCATTTCTTGAGCAGAGCAAATACCAAAAGGGCAACATGGCCTACCTCCGTTGGTCCGGTTTGGTTGCTGATCTGGAGTTTGGGCTTGAGGCGAGTAACACTGTTGCTGCTGGTAACTGCTGGAAGGGAAATACTGGGCGCTGGGGCTCCTCCTGCACTCCCGAATGCTGGAGAAAGTCTGGGAGTGGGGAATCCCTCTTTGGAAGGGCGAACACCTGGGAAGACGAGGCTGAGGTGGGGGCAGATGATCGAACTCTTCCTCATCCTCTAGACTGAATCGATCATACTCTTGATCACTACATGTCCCTTTTTTTCCTGAATTTAACGACACACTGGAGCTATGTCTTGACACAGATGCTGAAGTGGAAGCATAATCTTGCCTGAGACCTATTCAACAACAAGAAATAGACATTTAAGAGACATTTAAGTCTAGCAGATATTAAGTTCAACTGTTAGTGGAAGATTTGTGCCAAATGATTCCAATGGAGATCCAATATCTTGTTCTTAGTTTATTACATCCCAAGAAAACAGATATATTTGTTTACCAAACAGATGTTTAATATTAAACTATTCTATTTTGCTAAAAGACTGCCCCAATCACAGTGAAGATTAAATATAATACTGCTATGTTCGCCAGTCAATGTCGATTTCCCCAAACGATCCCTTCTGAACTCTGGACAGATACTGAGGAATGCTGCTTGGGAAATACTACTCATTATCATTATAAATCATGTGCTGTGAGTCAAACAGTTAAAACAACCAAATCTCTGCCCAAGTAGGAACTCCTCCTGATCCTCACCCCAACCCTCAAAGTCAAAGAGAAGTTCAAAACCTGCGGTCCAAGTCTTTTCTAACAAGGTCACCTCTCTTTTGTTCTTGGTTCCTAGCACTATCTTCTTCAAGGCACAACAACACTTCATACTGCAGTCGTGCTGGGTCAGCCTAAATGAAAACCATCTAAAAAGAGTCAAACTGTAACTTTCTAGTCATTTGTCTCATTGTTGACACCACGATTTTGTAGAGCAGCCTGTCCCTGACTACTTACCTTCTGAAAACTGGCATCCAATCTTTTAGCCATGCAGATTTGGAAAGAGTTACGGTTAGTTTTCTGTTACCAAATAACGACAAAAAGTAATCACTTTTTCCCTTAAAATGTAGCTTATTAAATTCTGCATAAGCATCATCGCGTTTCTCATGGCGGCCTTGACAGACTCTGCAAACAGGACACTGTTATGCTTAAATGACACCTGGGTGTTTCTACTCATATCTGTGTGAGAAGACAGCTCACACAGCCAGCCCAGCCCGGCCCTGTGACTGACATCGCACCGAGCCTCTTGTGTGCCATCGACATCCTTGAAGTGTCCACTCCCAGATTAGTCATTGTGACTTCACTGCAGAACCCAGGAAAAGTTTCTTGTTTCCAGTGATGTTCTCTTCTAGAATCACTTATCCTGAAGAGTACATCAGGGCTTTTTCAATTGAATTTTTATTACGAGAACCACTTGCGGTTCTAAGAAATAACAGAGAGAGAGTTCCCTGGTGCACTTTCCCCGGTTTCCCCCAGTGGTAACACTGCAGAATTATAGAGTAGTATGGCAACCCAAATACCAGTGGTGGTACAAGCCCATCTCAGGTGTTCCCAGTTTTAACGTGTATGCGTACATGTGTAAGTGTCAACCTTTATGCAGTTTTATCACCCATAGGGTCAAGTGTCTACCATCAGTGTCAAACACTAAGCAAACAGTTCCAAACCCCACAGAAATCCCGTGTGTTGCACTTCGTAACCACATCCACCTCCCTGCTGAGATCCCGCACCCTACTCCTACCCTGCAGCAACCAACCGCTAGTCTGTCCATTTCTAAAACTGTCCTTCCAACGTGTTGTATAAATGGAATCGGAGTATACAGTCTCTTGAGATGACCTTTTTCACTGAACATAATTCCCTGGAGATTCATCCAAGATGCTGCGTGAATCAACAGTTCATTCCATTTTACCGGTGCACAGCACTCCACGATACGGAGGTAGCACCGTTTGACTAAGCCACTCACCTACGGAGAGACATCTGAGTTCGCTCTCGCTTCTGGCCGTTACGAACAAAGCAGTCTGCTCTGCACACTCACGAACAGGTTTTCGTGTAGCTGCAGATCTCCACTGCTCTGTGATAAAGGCCCAGAGAGGGACGTGCTGGGCCTGGCGGAAGCTGCACTCCTGGGCTTCTAAGAAACGGACATACTGTTTCCACAGTGGCTACCCAGCAATGGTCTTTATAGCAACGTATTTCGATCCGAGTGTGTCCTAACACCTTACGATGCTCACAGGAATGGGAGACGTGTTAACTGCTCCCCCTACAAAGGAGGACAGCACGAGGGAAAGAAACTGCCCATTACCTGGGGAGAAATACCTGAAAACCCCCCACACCCAGACAGTTCAAGTGGAAGCCTCCAGTTTAAGAAGTTGTCTAGCATAAAAAGAACGTACTTTCTTCTTGCAGACGAGCCATGATCTGCACGTCGGTGAGGTCCTGTAACTTATACCCCATGGAGATGGAATCGTCCTCCAACTCGGAAGTACTCAGCTCACTGTCTATAGATGACTGGGGGCTGAGCGGGGAGCCCCTGGAGGTGTAGCCTGAAACACAGAGGAGACGTGCTCACTGTTTAGTCAGGAGAACTGGTATCTATTTGTGCCCCACAATTCATGCTCTCAACAACTGGCAGTTTCTGCCTTGTGTTCATAAGGTCGACAAAAAGCAAGCCACACGTCCCCACTTAATGGTGAGGCAATACACATATTTCCACAAGTTTATAACTTACGTACAAACTCATCTGTTTCCTGTTTTTTTTTTCAAATGCAATGTTTACAATTAAAAAAAACACTCTGTGCTAAACTAGAAAAACTGTAAAGATCAATCTCAAGTTTTTTTTACCACAATAAGAAAAAAATATCATTAATGCTAAAATCTGCATCCCACTAGAGAAGCATGTACCTAAAGGTATTGTATAAAATAGATGTTCATGGTCACTTTCAACTAACAATCGGATATCCTTGTCTGCGGCAGCAATCAGTATGTACTTTAAAGGTAACCTTTACCCTGGTCCATTTTTTAAGCAGGTGCAAACAACAGCGCTACGAATGATCAAGAACATCGCATACAGCAGGCATGCCTACACAGACAGAAGCACGGACAAGCCCTCAGACACTGAGAACAGAGCAGCCGCGGGCGGCTGGTCGTCACTCGTGGACGTGAAAGAGCAAGGGGCTGAGATACGGGAACCACGGTGGAAAGGACCCAGAGAGAAAACTGTAGGGATGGAATCACGCCGTCGGGAAACAAGTAAGGAAACAGCGGGTCCTTCACCTCATAAAATCTATGATGTGTGTCTATTTTCTGTGTAGCCCTGACTGCGTAGAAAGCTAGCAGAAAAATAAAATTTAAAAGAATAATATCTAAAAGCCTTATAGTCTTGAATCATAATAAAAAAGTACTTGAATTGTGTTTGACATTGAATTCTAAAGGCACTGGGGGCATTTGGAAACACATTAACCATACACATACACTGTTGCTAACTCGGGAAGGTCGCCTGCTGCGCACAGCCGAGGGCAGACTGTGGTGTCACGGAACCAATTAACAGCGGCCTCTTCTGCAGCCACAGTAAGTGCGCAGCCCGAACTCTCCGTTGTGGCAAGAGACCCTCAAGCTTTTCAGTGAAAGCTGGATATTTACGCTGTGTTTAGTACCTAAATGCCAAAGCAAGCAGCTAGTCAAGAAGTTGAAATATTACCTGTTCTTTCAGGTGTTAGTATTGCTTTATTTGAGGTTTTAGAGAAGCTGGGAGTATTAATGCCATTGCTATAAGGGCTGAGTCTTGCGACAGGACTATAAGGAAAAGCCAGGGAGACATGTGAAGAGAAGAGACTCCGCCACCGGCCAGCTGTCACGGAAGCAGAAAAGAAAGAGCAGCAGTTAGGGTTGAGGCAGCAGAGGCGGACTTGTCGGAGGGAGGGAGGAAGAGGTTAAAAAATGAGAACACAGAGCAACTTTCATAAGAATCTCTTAACTGACTTCCATTTACCTAAGGGAAAATACGTTAAAAAAAAGGCAATTTGTCAATTAGGGTCATATTTATTTATACCTCTAAGAAAAAGCAAATCAGTCTCACCTTGATTTAAGCCAATATGTTTGTATAACAATGAAATTTTGCTTTGAAAAACTCAAAGAAACTTATTGTACAATCTTTAGAAATTGTGGGAAATATTTTTAATATTAACTATACAGCCCTATATTTTTCCTAAGATGAATTTTCAACCCATTTAATATCAGAAAATATTGATTGAAATTTTTATAGAAACTTGTTCTTAAATGAAAGAAATTTAAAGTGACTACTGTGTTTCTGAATGGCCTTGAGTCCAAAACAAGATTTATGCAAAAATGATACAAAATCACCAGAAGGGTATATATACCAAAATTTAATGACAGCTATTTTTGATGACAAGTATGGAGACTAATTGGTGATCTACTGGATTTCTTCTTTTTATAAAAATATTTTTCCAAATTTCCATATTGAACATATATTATTTCCATAACATTTAAAGGTAGGATTATACATATTACTTTAATACTATAAAATAAAGAACAAAAAAGAATTTTACCTGCAATATAATTCTTTACATTATCTCAGCTGACCAGTTAATGTTTTTCTCTCCTCCGAAATTACCAAGCCCTTACTATTTCTAAATTCAAATTCTTGGGATCATGGAAAAGACCCCAAACGGTAAAAACTTAAGTAAGTCACACCTAACATCACTTCCTCTCCCTTCAAGGGGTACAAATTACTTACTGCACTAGTCAAAAATCCACTTTGCTGAAAAACAATCATTTAGACCTATTCAAAGCAGGACGAGGATAAATAAATTAATTAATATAAATTAGGTTAATCTTTACACTTAAGCAATAAATAGATTTATATTTGCTGGAAATCTGATACAACTTGAAGAAAAACATATAAAAGGCCTGCTTTGAAATGCATTCCCCAAATCACTTTTAATGAGCAATACTAACAAGCAAACAGTTGAAAAGTGTTTAAAAATGGGCAGCAGGGTGGAAAAGAAAGAAACGATGGGATGTAGATTGTCCAGAACAATCAGCTCCAAAATTTGGATCTTTAAGACCCTTGCAAAGTATCATCACCAAGGGTATTTAAAAGAGCCAAATGTTTCCTGTTAATTCGGCAAGCAGTCTCCAGATTCAACTACCACCCCATTACAAAAACTAAAATGAAACAACATCTTTCCCCACGTAGGTGAAAGAACGAGGCAAGGCAGCCTCTGCATTCACAACGACCAGTCACGTTTTCAGAATTCATCGGCTTTCCAAAGCGGGCTCTGCCGCGGGGCCTGGTTCCTAACTGGCACCAGCCAGGTCACCCCTCTCATGCGTATGGCGTATGGCGGTTACGCAGCTCACGCAGCTCTGCAATCCGAGCCAGGGCTGACGGTGAAGAGCTGGCGCTCCGGCTCCTTGACTTCTGGTCGTGTAAACACGACCCCAACACACATCGAAAAACAGGGGCTAAAATGCAGCACCCCTGGGGGCTGTCCTCACATCTTCAATCTCTATTACTAGAAATTTTCTCATGAAAAATTCCGTGTTAAAACAATCAATAGTCCTCTGTGACTGCTAACTTGCTGAACAGATAATGGTATTCTGCACCAGTCTGACCGCTGGCCAGGCAGATTACAGCGGCGTGTTCTCACCCACAGATGCGGGCAACAGCGCACCCCGAGTAAACAGCGTTCATCGCTCCGCACGGGGGACTAGGCGGCCCGGC
>PVKM010027383.1:0-18856 GCA_004027735.1 Carollia perspicillata
AAGCTGCATTCCCAGGACTCTTCCTCATTAGGATGCATTTGCAAATTAACATTAATTTCTGAGTGCAGGGTATTAGAAAAGATATTGTCAAACTAGAACTTGATCCCAGAAGGGCTAAGCTAGGAGAACAGTGCTGAAAAATCTAAGGTTCTGAGGGCTGTTTCTCCAGACACCTGCTTCCAGGCTAAAATAACGGAGTAACTGCCAACCCCTTTCCTTCAATAATCCAATAGGGTCTTCTTAAGGGTTACTTTTCCTAGAGGAGATGCCTTTGTGATTTCAACATGGGATAGAAGGTTAGATTAGGTGATATATAAGATCCCTTCCCATAGAAAATCTGTTTATGCACTCAGAAACCTAAGTTGCAAAGCATTGTCCAATGCCCGCTAACAATGAATTTAATCATCACTACCATTATCTGATATACAAAAGTGGGCAAAAGTAGGTTTACAACTGTTCATATGCAAAATAAATAATAATAATACAATAAGCTCTGTTTCCCCTGTAAAGAAGAGAGAATATTTGACATCCCAGACAAAATATCACGTGTGTGTTCACCACTGTTTCTTTCTTAAGTTTTCAAAATTATGGGTGACTACATTCAACACCTAGTAAGACTTAATCAACACTGTACTGACTTGAATTGAATTTGGTGCATGGCTTCATTCGGCCAAAGACATCTTTTCCAATTTCTCAGCTAATTATTCTCACTGGTTCCCTGACTATGTTCACCTTCTTCCTGACCATAAGTTCATTGGCATCACTTTAATCACTCAGTCTTCTTGGACAGTTGCCTGTAGACAAGCTCGTTTTAGCTTCCTCCTGACCCTGGATCCCTAGCTTTCTTTGCCAGCTTTGTTTTCTCTCCTATATAGTCCAATAACCCACTGGTGGCCTACAGTTGTTCAGGTACCATTCTCAGAGTAGAGACTCAGGAAATATTTGTTGAATAAATGAATAATTTACTATCTCATAATGACTTTTGTAACACCCACTGGCAAAAAAAAATGTTTATTGTTTTTCTGATAGTTCTTGTATGTTAATGAACACATATTCTAAACTCTTCTTGAAAAAGGGAAGAAAATCATTAGATTTCAGGGCTTTCAAATATCACTTACATTTGTGCTTACTTTCATTCTGGGTCAAAGAACATGCTTAGAAATAAGACTTAAAAGGCTCTCTGTGGTAAACATTCTATAAACTTTGAAAATGATAGCTCATTTTCCATGCTATTACTCATAGCTTATCATATTTCTAAAATTATGTGATAGAATAGTGATAATTAGCATTGCTGTTGGCAAAGCTCACAAATAAAGGCCTCTTTTCATAACACAAAATAAATGTAGAGGACCCTGCCATTTATTTAAGAAACCAAGGCCACTTTCACCTTATACAAAAGATACTGGTATTAAGTGATTATGTATGGGAGTCTCCCAATTTGCACTTGAACACTGGATGTACTAGTTCAGTGATGTATGATTCTTTCATTTTAAACATTTCATCATGACCTCTGGGAAAATAATGCTACTTCCACTTTTTTTACAACTGCCCCATTGTTTGCTAAGATGCAAAGAGCTAGATTCATCAAAAAGATGATAGCAGGTATCTTTCAAAAATTTTAGCCACTAAAAAGCATTTCTATTAATTTTTATGTTCCTTCAAATATTAATCAATAGTTCCAGTGATAATTAGCAATTTCCTTTAATTACAGAAAATTGGCACTCCACAAATAACAAACTCTGATATTATCTAACATTGTGCCAGCATTCTTATTAATTTGGAAATTCAGCAATTATCACCAGAACTATGTAGGTTAAAGCATGTCGGATTCCAGATAAACAACTGAAAATACCTACCCACATGAGGTTCAGGGTCAAGAAAAGTTTAATGTTAGCATTTAAAGGTGTTCCAAATTTGTTTTATTTCAGCCTGGCCCTTGCCGATGACATGGCATGCAGAATTTGGACAGAAAATTAGTATCAATATCTACTTAAGACCTGATAAGACCACTTAAACATGCTCTTTTCCAATTTGAAGATTGGTGTTTTTGTTGTTTGCTTCTAAAAACCCATTGAAAGTTAGAAAGACAGAAATTCTCCAGTATCTTTCTTGAGAAAAAAAATGACTGAAATAATCATGTGCTTATCAGTTCCTACTGAATGCAAACCAATCTGTATATGAACTGTGTCCTTGAATTTCACCTTGATGTTAAGAAGTCAGGAGTTGGAGAAATGCCTTATATCTTGTTTGTTTTGGCACAGCCTGTTTCATGTTGACCAATCAAAAACCCATCACTCTGGTTCACGCCAGGAATCATAAAATTGACCATTATTTTATCATCATAGTTGCGTCAGAATTACTCTCAGCACAATGACACGTAGTTTTATCTGGAACAAATCCTCGTGAGTTCAACAGCTAAAAGCAGATGCTTGACTAGGCCTCCCAGCTTTCTGAAGTCTTTCCTGATCTCAGCAGTTCTGAGACCAAAATTCAGACTGCATTTGCATGTCACCAAAATAACTGGTTTTCTGCAATGTATGAAATTCAGTAAACTGAATAAATCCACAGGAAGCCAAGTCCGTCTGACATGTTTTTTCATTAAATTGATGTGTGGAATATGTGTTACTCAAACCTCTCTCAAAAAGGAAAAATGCAATAAGGTGATGAGGGTGATCAGATGTCTATTACCATGATCAATCCTACTACAGTTTCCAATAATGCCTTAAGTTAGAAATTAAGAACAGATTAAAGACCAAACTATGACTATACTAAAAAATATTGCATTGAATTTCCACCTTCACAGAGGAAAGACAAGACAGGAAATGGACTTAAATGCCAATAAAAGAGATGATTAAAGTCAAGCCAAAACAGAATGTTCTAGTCTTCGGGGATTAGGAAACAGTGGAATGTGTTAGACAGGAGGGAGATAGTAAAATATGTTCTTTCCTATGATATTGTTTACAATTCACTAGAATTTGGAAGTGACTGAGATTGTTTTCTGTATCATTTCCCTATGAACAAAAGAAATGGCTCTCCATTTTCCCTCAGACCAAGTCCCAAACAACACCTTGACATAAGTTAACCTGGTGAAACCTGCCTTCCACAGCTCTCAGCACCCCTTCCACTCCTGTTTTCCCACCACAGACTCCATAGCTATGGCTACGCATTGCACCCTTAACCAAGTGGACCCTCTCCTCTTTTCCCTTTTAAAGCAAATCCTGCCTCATTTTCAGTCTACCTGCTAAAGTTATATAAAATATATAAACCACTGCTCCATTCAGTTGAACCGTCAAGCTGAACATATGTCTTCTGTTTATCTGATCCCATTGGTATTTATAGTTCCATTTTAAATCTCACTTTTCTTGGAATTTTTTTCTAATAACTGCAGTTAATAATAACCTCTCCTTGTGACAATCTCTTATTGTGCCATATAAATTTCATGTTAGACTTTTATTATTTCACTAACTGGTACCATTTTCTAATTATTTAGCACATGAGACATGTATTCCTAATGAGATTACAAGGTCACAGGCAGCAAGAATAAATTTCCCCTCTCTCTGTGTCATCCACAGTGCCCAGCAAGCACTTTTGGCAGAGCAGGGCTCTGATGTTGGACTAGAGACAGTTCTAGTTCTTTATCTGTGACCAGCTAGGTTATGTTGTGCAAGTTGTTAAGTACATACTAAGTATCAGCTATAAAAAGAATAATAATTTCTACCTCACTTACATGCTAAGAGAATTGAATAAAACAATCTCTAGAAATTTCTAAAATAATAGAATATAGTGTATAACAGGAAGCTGTTATTGTTTCATTACAGTCTGTCTTATTATTTACATTTGTACTATAAATATTTGTCGTCTTATCTGAAAGCAGATGACTCAGCCTGAAGCTTATTTTATTTTTTAACATAAAATACTAGAAACTCCATGTTATTTTATTTGTTAAAAAGAAACACTGGACTCTGGCCTTTTGCTGGGAGCGACCTTCTGCCACCACTCATCCTGGTTTCCCTTCATCTAATTGTCCTTCTTTGTCTGGAGTAGTGAAAAATTCCAGCATTACTAGCCACCTTGATTTAACTACACTCAACAAGGAAGAAATTCACATTTTCTTGAGGAAACTGACACAGTTACAAAAATTGATTAAGACAAAAAAGCAATATTCAGAAAAATTCAAAGAATTGGTAACATTCTAATGATATAATCTGATCATGATTCTATCAAGTCAATAACAAAGAGATAAAGATTTTAAGACCTCATACATTTAAAATTTTTTAAATACTAATAAATAATTCATGGGTCTCCAAAGAAATGATGGAAATATATGAAATTAATTAAACTGTAATTAGATTTTACAACTGAAATACAATAACTAACATAATAAAGACAGTATCTACAGGAAAATTTAAAGTTTTGAAGTTCTTATACTACAAAAAAAGAAAAGGATGAAACCTAGTAGACATGTGATTTGAAGAGTTTTAAAGTGTAACAAAATAAAAGATAAAATACAAAGAAAGAAGTTAAATGTATCAATCAGCATATAGAAGAGAACAAAGATTCAATAAAGAAGATTAACCAAAATATGTTTCACAGGAGAATAATAAAAAAGTATAGAAATCTTTAGCTAAATTGTTCAAGAAAAAAATAAAAAATAAATAAACTAAATTAAAATCGAGGTAGTCTAGATACTACAAGAAGTGCAAAGATACCAATGCATAAGAGAAAATTATGAGATTTTTTGTCAGTAAATTTGAAACTTTTGATGAAATGAACAAAGTTCTAGATATATAATATACAGCTAATTTAGGAAAATGAGAAAACCTGACAAGTCCTATAACCATTAAAGAAGTTGAAATAGATGTTTAAAAATCTTCATGCAAAAAAAGAAATACAGTTCTATAGATTAATTCCAACAAAGTTTAAGAGTGAATATCTTTTATATTACATTTACTCTCCCAAAAGATAAAAAATGGGGAATGCTTCCCAATCCATTAATGAGTTTAGTGTAACCTTAATATCACTATGAGAAATGCAAATTACCTGCCAACCTCACTTACTGTCTAGGTAGTATGAGTGTTTTTGTTTTCTTTTTTTAATTAAATATTTTATTTTTGTCTATTACAGTTGTCCCAATTCCCCCCCCCTTTGCTTTCCTTTGACCAGCCCACCCTCTGTTCCCACAGTATATCCCCACACTGTTGTCCATGCCCATGGGTCATTCATACATGTTCCTTGACTAGTCCCTTCCCCTTCTTTCTACCCTTATCCTTTCCTCTGATCACTGTCAGTCTGTTCCTTCTTTCTCTGCCTCTGGTTCTATTTTGTTCATTTGTTTGTTTCATTCTTTAGGTTCCTCTTATAGAAGGGTATCATGTAGTATTTGTTTTTTATTGTCAGACTTATTTCACTCAGCATAATGCTCTCCAGATGCATCCATGCTGTCATGAAGGGTAGGAGCTCCTTCTTTCTATCTGCTCTGTAGTATTCCATTGTGTAAATGTACCACAGTTTTTTGATCCACTCATTTATCGATGGGCACTCAGGCTGTTTCCAGCACTTGGCTATTGTAAATAATGCTGTTATGAAAATAGAGGTGCAGAGATTCTTTCAAATTGGTATTTCAAGATACATAGGGTATAATACCAGCAGTGCAATTGTTGGGTCAAAATGCAGTTCTATTTTTAATTTTTGAGCAAATTCCATACTGTTCTCAATGACTACACCAGTCTGCATTCCCACCAACAGTGCACTGGGGTTCCCTTTCATCTACAGTCTCACCAGTACTTGTTGGTTGTTTCATTAATGATGGACATTCTGACCAGTGTGAGATGGTATCTCATTGTGTTTTTAATTTGCAGCTCTCTGATGCCTAGTGATACGGAGCATTTTTTCATCTGTCTATGGCCCCTCTGTAGGTTCTTCTTGGAGAAATGTCTGTTCAGGCCCTTTGCCCATTTTTTAGTTGGATTGTTTTGCTTCCTAGTGTTGAATCATATGAATTTTTATATATTTTAGAGATCAAACCTTTGTCCAAGGTATCATTTGCACATACATTTTCCCATACAGTTGGATCCCTTTTCATTTTGGTGATGATTTCTTTAGCCATGCAGAAGCTTATTAATTTGATGTGGTCCCATTTGCTTATTTTTTCCTTTATTTCTCTTGTCCTAGGAGATATATTGGCAAAATATTGCTTGTGGGATATGTGAAATTTTACTGCCTATGTTTTGTTCTAGGACTTTTATGGCGTCACAACTTATATTTAAGTCTTTTATCTATTTTGAGTTTATTTGGTATAAGTTGGTGGTCTAGTTTTATTTTTTTGCTTGTACCTGTCCAGATCCCCAGCACCATTTATCAAAGAGGCTATTTTGCATAATTGTATGCTCCTGCCCCCTTTGTCAAATATTAATTGTCCATAGAGTCATGAGTTTACTTAGGAGCTCTCTATTCTGTTCCACTGATCTATGTGTCCTTATGCCTGTACCAGACTGGTACAGTATACTGGTACAGTATACAAGTGGGCTTGTAGTATAATTTGATATCAGGTATTGAGATCCTTCCAACTTTCTTATTCTTTCTCATGATTGCTGAGGCTATTTGGAATCATTTTTGGTTCCAAACAAATTTTTGAAATACTTGCTCTAGATCCGTGAAATATGACATTTGTATTTTAATAGGGATTACATTGAATCTACAGATTGCTTAGGGTAGTATGGACATTTTAATGATGTTAATTCTTCTAATCCATAAACAGTATATGCTTCCATTTATTTGTGTCTTCCTTACTTTCATTCTTCAGTGTTCTGTAGTTTTCCAAGTACAGGTCTTTTACCTCTTGGTTAAGTTTAAACCTAGGTAATTTCTTTTTCTTGTTGTTATAGTAAATGGTATTTTTTCTACTTTCTGTTTCTTATATATCATTGTTGATGTACAAAAATGCCTCCAACTTCTGAATATTGACTTTGTATCTCATTATTTTGCCAAATTCACTCATTAGTTTGAAAGTTTTTTGGTGATGTATACAATTTTCTATGTACAGTATAATATTATCTGCAAATAATGACAGTTTTACTTCCTCATTTCCAAGTTGGATGTCTTTTATTTATTTTTCTTGTCTGATTGCTGTGGCTAGAACTGCCAATACTATTTTGAATAGAAATAGTAAAAGTAGACCTTCCTCATTTGATCCTGATCTTAGAGAAACAGCTTTTAGTTTGTGCCCATTGCATATGATTTTGGTTATAGGTTTCTGATATATAGTCTTTATTATGTTGATGTATGCTCCTTCTATTCCCAATTTCATGAGTGCTTTTATCATTAATGGATGCTATACTTTATCAAATGCTTTTTCAGCATCTATTGATATCATGTGATTTTTGTCCTTCATCTTGTTTATGTGGTTTATTATGTTTATTGATTTGCAAACATTGTACCATCCTTAAATCCCTGGGATGAATCCCACTTGATTATGATATATAATCTTCTTAATGTATTGCTGAATCTAGTTTGCCAAAATTTTGTTGAGGATTTTAGCATCTATGTTCATCAGAGATATGGGCCTATAGCTTTCTTTCTTTTTGTGTCTTTACCTAGTTTTGGAATTAGGATAATACAGGTCTAGTACAAAGAGTTTGGGAGTCTTTCCTCTTCTTGAATGTTTTGGAATATTTTGAGAAAGATAGGAGTTGGTTCTTCTTTAAATATTTGGTAGAATTCACCTATGAAACCCTCTGGTACAGAGCTTTTGTGTGCTGGGAGGTTTTCGATTATTGCTTCAATTTTATTAGTTGTTATTGGTCTTTTCAGGCTTTCTGCTTCTTCTCAATTCAGTTTTGGAGATTTTATGTTTTTAGAAATTTGTCCATTTCACCCAGATTGTCCAATTTCTTGGCATATATATGTTCATAGTAATTTCTTACAATCCTTTGTATTTCTCTCATTACCAATTGTAACTTCTGCTCTTTTGTTTCTGACTTATTGGGTCCCTCTCTTTTTTTCTTAATGAGTCTGGCTAAAGACTGTCAATTTTGTTTATCTTTTCAAAGAAGTAGTTCCTGGGTTTATTGATCCTTTGAATTTATTTGTTGATTTTTTTAACACTTGAATTTGGATGTTTTTTTTTTTTTTTAGTCTCTATGTCATTTAATTCTTCTCTGATCTTGATTAGTTCCTTCTTTCTACTAGCTCTGGGCTTTGTTTCTTATCTAGTTCTTGTACATGGAAGGTTAGGTTGTTATTTGAGATTTTTCTACCTTTTTTAGGTAGGCCTGTATTGCTATGTACTTCCCTCTTGGGACTGTCTTCACTGTGTCTCATAGATCGTGGGCTTTTGTGTGGTCATTTTGACTTGTTTCTAGAAAATTTTTGATGCCTTCCTTGATCTCATTGTCAACCCATTCATTATTTAATAGTATGTTATTCAGTCTCCATATATTTGAATGTTTTTGAGTTTTTTCCTTGAGGTTAATTTCTAGTTTCAAGTCATTGTGATTCAAGAAAATGCTTGATATAATTTCAATTTTCTTTATTTGTTGAGGCTTGTTTTGTGTCCTACCATGCAGTTTATCTTTAAAACAGTTCAATGTACATTTGAAAACAGTGTATATTTTGCTTCTTTCTGTATGTGTCAATTTAGTCCTTTTGATCTTGAGCAGGGGTGTCCCACCCATGACCCAGGGTGGCTATGAATGTGGCCCAACACAAAATCATAAATTTACTTAAAACATTATGAGGTTTTTTTTTTTTTTTTTTTTTTTGGTAATTACATGTTACAATGTATTTAGTGCATGGTCCAAGACAACTATTCTTTTTCCAGTGTGGCCTAGAGATGCCAAATGTTTGGACACTGCTGATCTAGATTGTCATTCAATGCCACAATATCTGTTTTAATTCTTTACTTGGAAGATCTATTTATTGTTGACAGTGCGGTGCTCAAATCCCTTACAATGAGTATGTTGCTGTTAATACCTTAAAGTCCTCCAAGATTTTCCTTATATATTTAGGCATTCCTATGTTGGGTGCATATATGTTTATAAGGATTATATCTTCTTGATAGATTACTCTCTTAAGTATTATGTAGTGTCCTTCTTTGTCTATTTTTATGGCCATTGTTTTGAAATCTATTTTGACTGATATAAACATTGCTATCCCAGCTCTTTTTTCATGTCCATTTTCTAGGAATATTATTTTCTATCCTTTCACTTTCAGTCTGTGTAGATCCTTTCTTCTGAGATAGATCTCTTGTAAGCAACATTTATTCAGCTCATGTTTTCTTATCCATTCAGCTATCCTATGTTGTTTGATTGGAACATTGAATTCATTTACATTTAAGGTTATTTTTGATAGGTAGTTATTCATTGCCACTTGTTTCTTTTGTACCTGTGTTCCTCTCTCTATATGTATTTTTTCTCCATCGTGTTAAAGTAGTTCCATTAGGATATCTTGCATTGCTGGTTTGATGGAGGTATATTCTTTTAGCCTTCTTTTTTTCTGGGAAACTCCTTATTTGGCCTCCCATTTTAATTGAGAGTCTTGCTGGATAAAGTAGTCTCAGTTGCAGGCCTTTGCTTTTCATTACTTGGAATATTTCTTGCCATTACCTTCTGTCTTGTAGTATTTCTGTTGAGAAATCAGCTGCTAGTCTTATCAGGGTTCCCTTGTATGTTACTTCTTGTTTTTCCTTTGCTACCTTTAAGATTCTCTCTTTGTCTTTAAATTTCGCCGTTTTACTTAGGGTTTGTCTTGAAGTGGATGTCTTTAGGTTCACCTTGTTTGGGACCCTCTGTGCTTCCTGGACTTATGTGACTTTTCCCCTTATCAAGTTAAGGAAGTTTTCTGCCATTACTCTTTTAAACAGGTTTTCTATCCTTTGCTTCTCCTCTTCTCCTTCTAGTATCTCAGTGATACAAATATTATTACATTTCATGCTGTCCTTCCTGCACTCCCTTAAACCCTCTTCATTCTCTTTGAGTCTTTTTCCATTTCTGGGGACTTTTTTCTACATTGTCCTCCAGCTGGCTGATTTTATCCTCTGCTTCATCTAGCCTGCTTTTAATTCTTTCTAATGTACTCTTCATTTTCAATACTGTGTTCTTGATTTCCTCCAGACTCTTATTGATAGCTTCTCTGTCCTTTTTAATGCTGATGTAGTTCCCTTTTAAGTTCCTTGTAGCTTCCATGGAGTTCCTTGTAGTTCTCACTGAGTTCCTTGAGCATCCTTATAACCATTGTTTTGAACTCTGTGTCTAAGAGTTTACTTGCCTCATTTTCACATAGCACTCTTTCGGCGGGTTCCTCCTTTCCTTTCAATTGGGTTCATTTTCCTTTCAATTGTTTTTTTGTCTTTCCATTTTAGGTTACTATTCTTGTTTGTCTGCATATTAGATTGACCTGCTTTGACTCCCAGTTTTCGTGGTGTTACCTTCTGTGGTAGGATATCCGTGAGATTTAGTTGCAGTCTCCTTAATCTTCTGGATTAAGCTGGATGCTCTTGTGATGCCATTTATATCATTTTTGTGAGCTCTCTGGTTATATTGGGCTGTTCTTTGGTGGGTCCTTCCCTCTGGCTGGCTGAATGAACATCACAATTCCCACCATGTCTTCTATGATGTTGTACATGTGCTGCCAAACAGAACCAAACAACTGAAAAAAAAACCCGCGTCTTCAAAAATAACCCCCACCCCAACCACATTATCAACAGCAAGCGAGCAAGTATTAATAAAGGCATAAATTGATTAAGACTATTATAAGAAAAGAAAAATGAATATGAGATGACTAACTGAAAGAAGAATGATCTTGAGAGTGTTGAGGGAGAAGAAATAATAAAAGTAAGGAATAGAAATAAAGCAATGAAATAAAGAAAATAAAATTTACATCGTACATAAAAAATGGAGGGAAGAAGGAAGAATGGAGTAAGAAAAGGGAATAGTATCACACTAGGTTTATACAAAACTTTAAAAAATATATAGTGCAAAAGTCGGAATCAAATTGGAAAAAATGATCTACCACAGCAGTACCAACAACAAATAGTAAAGATTAATATAGGTGGAGTGGGAATAAGAAAGAAAAAAGAGCTCTGGCTGGTGTGGCTCAGTGGATTGAGGGCCAGTCTATGAACCAAAAGGTCACTTGTTTGATTCTCAATTAGGGCACAAGCCTGGGTTGCAGGATAGGTCTCCATTAGGGGGCACTTGAGAGACAACCACACATTGATGTTTCTCTCCCTTTTTTCTCCCTCCTTTACCCTCTCTAAAAATAAATAAAATATTTTTTTTAAAAAAGAAAGAAAGGAAACATATGAGATGTCTAGAGGGAAGGAAAGTGGAATTTAAAAGAACAACAAAAGAAAGAACAGGAAGAAGGCAAAATGAAGTATGAGAGGGGAATGGTAAAGTTTTAGTTTTGAAATATAAAAATACTGAAGATCTAGAAATAAAATTGAAGAATGCAATAAGCACCATATCAAGAAGGACCATTTATCCTCTTGGTAGTAGAATGATCTTAATTTCCTTTAGTTTGCTTGAAAAAATTTTAGAAGTTCCCAAGTAAAGGCTCAGTCAAGAAAGAAAAAAATGATGCCAAATTTTGGAGTCAATACTCTTTAGGCCAGATGAATGAGAACAGAAGATCAAGAGTGATATTTTCCTTTCTTGCAAAAAATTAACTATTGCAGAGGGTTTGGAGGTGAGATATTAAATTAGTTGCTGTATTTTATGACTGCTGTATAGCATTCTATAGCCTCATCTGTGAAGAAAGTTCATAAAAATGAAGTATGGAGACAAAGGAAGAAATGTGGAAACCCCTTATCTGTTTGTTTAGACTACTGGCCGGCAAAGAGATTTCACACTATGTAGTTTACTGCAGCCTTATGATTCAATTAATACAGAAATAAAGAATCCATATGCTGTTGATTATGAAGTACTAGTGGCTGAATTTTTCTCATTTTTTCAGGATTTCTGGAATCATGCAGATGTTGAAATAACCACTTTGAGTCTAATTTATTTTACTCTCTGGTAAGTGATGAGTTAGCATCTGCTTAAGAAGTTTACTTGAAAGAAATCTGATGAAATATTTGATGTCTTGATCATCTCCTATCTCTTTCAGACTATACACATTTTGCAACAGATAGTGAAGTAGGGTATTTACACAACATGAGTCAAGAACCTGCAGTATTTTTTACTCCCACCTAAAACCAGAGCCCTTTGAAAAATAAGGGTTTAAATTATTTTTTTAAAGCTGACCTCATCAGTTTATAATCTAAAAGGTATTGTGTTGTAAGGAAATAGTAATAACTCTGAGAAATAAAAAGAAAGAAAAAAAGCACACTTCCCAGGTATATTAGCATTATACCTGATTTCCTTCAGTGTCATAGTTTATAAAGTTGGATATCTCTGTTTACACAGAGCTATTTCAATAAAGTTCTTGAAATTCAGACTGTGAACTTCATGAGTCACTACCTTGTAGAAGTTTTATATTTATGTATTCCTCTACAAAGGAGCTTTATTTGTGGATGGAGTGAGTACTGCCTATTTGCAAAGTCCCAGATGGGTCTCCTTGTGCCAAAGTCTATTATGCTACCGTTACAATTCTATGTCTTTGAGTCCTGAAAACTTATTCAGAAGTTCCCTATTATGCTTGTATCACAGTTCCTCAAGCTTGTGCTTCTAAAATTGCAGTAGATGTACCACCTGCCACATGCAGAAGAATTGTGTCAAGAGATGAAATATATAATAAAGATGACATCTCCTCCTGGAAAACAACTTTTACTTGAAGACTTTGAGGCAAAAAATTAAGTAATTTAAATAGAAATTTAAGCACAGTTTACAATTTTAGGATACAGGATTTGTGTCAGAGAGTCAGTAAGAAATTTTATTTGTTTGTTTCAAATGGCGAAAAGTGCCCACGTGCCTTAAACACAATAAGGACATATTTGCTTGTACCTGAACAAATGAAGAGTAAGGATGGGACGTGGTCTTGGGTATAGCTTGTCCAGAGGTTCAAAATGTATCTCCTAGATACTGTTTTTCTTCATGCAATCTCACACTCTTCTTTATATTGACTTCATTCTTGTAGCCGACCAAAATATTAGTGCCGGGACTTCAGATTTTGTATCTTTTCTGTTTTCAATCTGAGAGAATAGTGAAAGTCTCTTTCCCAGAATTTCTAGGAAAAGAACAAACCTTCACTGGTTTCAGAATGTTCTGGGTGGCCAAACCTCATGCCCACACTGGAACTTCCACAGAAATATACACATTTAAAGAAGAAGCCTCCCCTCTCAGCTAGGTCAACTGTGGTATGTTAATTTGAGAATAAAAATGAATAATGCCAGATGGCATGCTTTATATATACACACACACAGACAGACACACACTTCTCACACTTCTCACTCCATGCACACACATCCTTTCCTATGTTTAGTTCTGTGTATCAGGGGTACACTAGTGGAAAAATTCTGAGAAATGCTCCATTACAACTTTACTTGGGATTGAAAATTGGTAGAACCTAGCAATGTTCACTGGCAATAAGGACTGAAATACCTCCTGGATAAGAAGATTCAGGGATGGGCAGACACACTGATTGCAGCCATACCACAGAGTCTTATCTGTATTTCCCCTTGTTCCTGATTTCATTTGGTACCTGACTCACCCAATGAGTTACTGATGGGAAGTAAAGCTAGCTGCATTAGCTCAGTCAATCCTGGGAGAAGTGTGCACAGGATAAGAGACTGTTTTCAACCCATCTTTAAGGTTGGCCAAGACAGTTGCAAACAGTACAATGAACCATAATAATGACCCTGCAGAGACCTGTAAAATGCAAGATGTTCAGTGCTGAGCTCAGAAAGCATCTGATCCTATGGGTAAACCACACAGCTGGGAATTGCTTGCCAATGGGGTGAGTTTTGTTTCTCTTAAAACTTCAGTAGCAGTGGCTTTTGTTCCATATGCTATAGCACTGCACCATTTTTTCCCATACTCCTTTTCCCCAAATGGCAGAATGCCTGCTCTGCCTCAGAGATTATATTGAGAATATATTTATGTGATTACTTGTTAATATCTACTTGTTAAATATAGACCAGTAGTAGATATTGCTAGTTGTTCTATCCATCATTCATTCACCTCATCTCTAAGGAAAGAATCCAAATTTTGTTTAGGGTGGTAATGTGCCCTGAAAATAAACTTTCAATATCCCAACCTGATCATATACGTGGCTTTGGGACACACTTATGGCCATAGAGCAGAAGGCTACTATTGATTTTTGGAAACATTTTTTTAAAGTTTTGATAGTGCCACCCCTTCATTGTTCACACCTCTCTGACTGGCTAACACACAGACAACGGTTAAGCTGAAGCAGCCATTCTGTGACCATGTGGTAACAGCATGAAGGTAAAAATACATGTTATGGATGGTACAGGGAGGAAAGAGCCTGGAACAATAACATAATATGCTGTTCCATGCTGGATCCAGGCTTACTTGTTTTAAGAAAACATTAAATAATATACATTGTGTTAAGCTACTACATTTGAGTTCCCTTCTTTTGCAGGCAGCCAAATGTATTATTCTAAACCATTAATGATCACTTTTAAAAATTCTGCAAAGTCTATGGATTTTTTCATAACAATAGCAGAAAATTAGTTCAAAATAATTCATTCCACCAGAAGTTCAGCCTTTAAAATTCTACCCAGTTCCCAAGGCCATGTTAACAGCAACATCTTGCGCCAGCTCTTAACTTTCCTAAAACATGTTTTCTCCATCTCTGAAGTGGGATGAAAATATCACCTACTTTCTAACATTGGTATGAGGATTAACTGAGATAGTCTGTAAATATTTCCTGGCAAAGAATAAGCACTAAAGAAGTAAATCTATTTTTTTTAATTGTACAATCTTGGCTGTAAATGAACATCAAAAGGCATATTGTAAATTCCTCATAGACACAAATAAATAAATAGTTAAGAGTGACAGTCTAGTTGTTGGGAGTAAGAGAATTTTTTCCTCCTTTTCTGCATTTTCTAAATTTTGTGAAATAAACATATTGATTATTTTATAGTGAAAAATCACTTTTACAAAAAAAAAAAAAAGATAGACCTGAATGAGAGCTGGTGCTGTTTTAAATTTAAGAAAAGTCTTATAACTAAAATCCAAACCCTGTAATGTGAATCTTCCTAGGTGCCTTCTGACATTTGCTAATTTGTTTGCAAGTACTGTTCTAAGCATTATTTAACTCATACGATACCCTATGATACGGTACTATACAGCCCCCTTTTATAGTTAAGCACACTGAGGCACTAAAAGGTAAGACAACCTGTGCACGGCTTCAGTTGCTAGTCTGGGCTCTAACCTTGACATCTCCTCTGGGCTCCAGACTCTTAGCCTTTATGCCCTCCAACCATCTTGATCTACTCCTTTCCCCTGTGGCAATTCTACAAGAAAAACAACTGTGTTGTTTGCCACGGTGAGCAGAGGCAAAGCTGTGAGGCCAACTGAGTTGCTGCCGTGATCTGTACAGCTCTTGCGTTCTGCCCTCAATTAGCAACCCCCTCAACTTTCTTCCTTCCTCACCACTTTCACTTCACTTCCTTTCTTCGCTGCTTGGCAGAATGGGTGGCAGCTTACGCGGTAAAATTCCAGAAGCTGAAGATCTATTCTCTTTCTGAAGCATGAGTTAAATATGAGTCAGAATACATCCTCCCTCTGTCGTCGCTATAACTATGAAACTTCTTTAGCTCTGATGTTTTAGATTTTTCTAATGTAAATTGTAAGTAATAATAGTACCTACTGCATAGAGCCATTGAAGGAATTACATAAGTTGAACTGCACATAGTACCAATTAGACGATTTATTACTCTTATCTTCCTTGACATTCTGCTCAAAATTTCACATGCTTTCTAAGCTTTACCTACTTTAAAGTGGATTAAGAAATATTTTACTTCAAGCTGCTAGTAGCACTTGGCCAGCAGCTAATTGAGAGTATAATAGATATTAGAGAAAATGTCAACGAGTAGGGCTTCGGTGGAGGAGCAGGACCCCTGCAAAAAGTCTGATCACTAGAAATATCGACCATTTTGTCTGCCACCTACTTGCCCTACCCAGTTAAATATATTTCTGCTTCAGTTGCTAGTTTATTGGAGAGACGTCGAGCGTCTCTTTGTTTCTTTCCATCTCCTGTGAACCGAGAGTGGTATTTCTAGTAATATATTTATTTCACTGCAGTTATTTCGCTCATGCATATGAACAGCCATTAATCTAATCATCAGTATACGCATTCATTTTAAAACTTAGCTGAACTCTTAACTGTGACTTTTAAAAATTTCAGGAACAACGATAAAGGACACATGGGCGAAACCAAGGGAGATGGAATCGGGGGGTGAAGTGGGGATGGCTGAAGTGGGGAGGAGTGGTAGGGGGGAAATGCAGACAACTGTGTTTGAACAGTAATAAAATAAAATAAAAAGTCTTGTAGTTCAACCTCTTATTCAGACTATTTTAGTTTTTCTAAAAAAATCAAAGTCAATAATAATTTGGATCTTGATAGCATAAGGACATTTGTTCACCTCTCCTTTCACTTCCAAACCCTAATAACTTTTATATTATATTATATTATATTATATTATATTATATTATATTATATTATATTATGTTATGTTATGTTATGTTATGTTATGTTATGTTATGTTATATTATATTATATTATATTATATTATATTATATTATATTCACATTATATGCAATATATATTCTATATAATATGTAATAATATATATTTAAAGCACAAATTTTTAACAGACCTGGGTCTCTATTTAAAAGGCTGAGAATATTAGAATGGGGGGATACGGTGATGCCTATGTGGGTACAAACACGTGCACACACACACAGACACACACATTTTAACAATAAGCTTTTTGAGACAAGCACACCAAAACTATGCCACCAAAAGTTTAAAAATAAATATGTATTCTATAAATAAAGAAAGGAGGTATAACAATAGCATTACCTGACATATGAAATCCAAGGTGACAAGCATTAAACAGGACTGAGATAAATATTTCATATTGCCAAATTATGTCATCCATCACAGAGAAATGAGAGTTTTGAACTTTTATGAGCCTCATAGCACAGCTTTGACATATGTAATAGAAAAAAAGTGTATAAAATGTAATGGGAAAATCTACATAGTTAAAGATTTATTACACCTCTTTCAAAAATTAGCAAAATAAAATAAGGATGCAGGAACTTGAGTGATATAATTAATCCATATTTATATAGTACAATACAGCATATGTATAATTATGTTACTGTGTTAGGAATTAAGAATTTTAGTGTATGAAAATAAGGTACAAAATAAAATGAAACAGCAAAAACTTGTAATGTTACATTTAAATTGGAAACTGTGTTATGGCCCTGGCTGGTGTAGCTCAGTGGATTGAGCGCGGGCCTGCAAACAAAAGGATCGCAGTTCGATTCCCAGTCAGGGCACATGCCTGGGTTGCAGGCCAGTTCCCAGCAGGGGACACACAAGAGGCAACCATACATTGATGTTTCTCTCCCTAACCCTTCCCCTCTAAAGAAAAATAAATAAAATCTTTAAAAAAAGAAAGAAACTGTGTTATGTCCTGATCTTTTTCTAAAGAAAGTATGATTTCCTTGTCTGTCTACCTAAAGGGCCACAAATCAATGGTCATCCAGCAGCAACCAGTGCTCCTATATGCAGACTGTGCTCCCTAAATACAAAGATTCTCTGGAGAAGGGGCCAATAACGAGTCTGAAGCATCAAGTACAGATTCATCTGAGACATCTCGTTCTGGAACTCAAGAATACCATCACAAATGAATGAAGTTGCATTCACATGGCACAAGAATCAACATGAAAGAAAAACAGACTCGTGAACACCAGAGAGAAAAATCTACAACTTTTTGAAATCTATTGGATAGACGTACCCATGAGTATAAAAAAGAAACAGGAACTTAAAATGATACTTAATCAAGAGGAAGCTAAAATAAAACAAACTCAAACCATGAACATCACTGAAAGTAGCTATTACAAGAAAAGACATCTACCTAATATATGTGGAAGGGAAGATAGAAGTTAAAAACTAAGTGGACTTCCAGTTTCCGGTTCCATGTGTAAGGAGTTTGGAAGTCACCACTCCATTCTAATGACAAGTAAAAGGCTGAACAAACTGAAAGAATCAACTATTGTTTCTGGATCCATAAGAGAGGTAAGGACGCAGAAGAAATCACTGGCCCAGACATTAGAGAGACAGAAGGGCAAGTACAGGGAGTCACAAATTACCTAGAACAGAGTCAAAGGCAGAGGCTGCCCCAGGAACCAGGGCCAGGGTGGGAAAACCTGAACTGTAATTGGCAACTTTCTGGAAGTTTAGTGTAGACAAGTAAAACTTCAGGAGGGCCTAATCATAGGAAGATTCTACACTGTTGTGAGTTTTCCCTTCAGGAGCTAAACCAAGTTCTCACAGTAAATATCTGAGAAAAATCTCCTCACGCCTCCAGCATGGGGAGGGGAAAAGAAACCAATGGAAAATAAACCACAGCACTCTGTCGTTTGTTTTTCCAATTGTTGGCACTTTTATAGATATCCCCCACGTCTCCACTCCTTTGCCCCTCTCCACCCAGCCCCAGACACTCCCCCGGCCTTCACCACATTGTTGTCTGTGTCCATGGGCTATGCTTCATATACATACACGTTCTTTGGCAAATCTCTTCTAGTCTCCCCCAACCCCCTCCCCTCAGAGATCTGTCAGTCCCATAAATACAACTGTTCTATGTAGTTATGCCTCTGGTCCTATTTTTTTTGTTAGTTTATTTTCTTCATTAGATTCCACTATGAGTGAGATCATATAG
>PVKM010027384.1:5282-18916 GCA_004027735.1 Carollia perspicillata
AACTGCCTCTCTCCTGCTGTCTTTAAGATTCTCTCTTTGTCTTTAACCTTTGTAGTTTTAATTATGATGTGTGTGGTATGGGTCTCTTTGAGTGGGTCATCTTGATTGGAACCCTCTGTGATTCCTGAATTTGTGTGACTTTTTCTTCACTAGGTTAGGGAATTTTTTTGCCATTAATTTTTCAAACAGGTTCTCTATTTTTGGTTCACTTTCTTCTCCTTCTGGTATCCCTATGATGTGGATGTTGTTATGCTTGATGTTGTCCCAGACACTCCTTAGACTTTCTTAATTTCTCTTAATTCTGTTTTCTTTTTTATCTTCACTTTGGGTGGATACTGTTATCTTGTCTTCTAATTTGCTTATTTGATCATCTGCTTCATCTAATCTGTTTTTGATTCCTTCTGGTGTATTATTAATTTCAGATATTGTATTCTTCATTTATTACAGGTCCTCTTTTATGGTTTCTATGTCTTTTTTAATGCTTATTATCTCTCTGTTAAAATTTTTACTGAGATCATCCATTTTTTTTCCTGTAAGGTCCTTGAGCATTTTTATAAGTATTATTTTAAACTCTGCATCTGGTATTTTGGTTGCTTCCATTTCATCCATTTTTAAATTCTTTTTCTGGGGATTTCTCCTGTTCTTTTTAGGAGGCGTTTCTTTTTGTCTCCTCATTTCATCTTTGTATGTTTAGTAGATCTTCTGTGTCTCCCAAACTTGTTTTCATGGTTTTATGATGAAAGTATCTTATTTGGTTCAGTTACACAATCTTCTGGATCACCCGAGTTTCTTGCTCTGGGAGTGTTTCTTGTAGGTAATGTGTACCTCCTGTTGTAGCTGAGTCTTGAATACTGTTGTTCTTTTTGTGGGCAGAGTTAATCCTTCAGGCTGGGAAATACCATGTATGAGACACTGTGCAGGGGCAGCCCCCAAGGTGGAGTTGTTCCTAGAAGGGTTGGTTGCCTGCCAGAATCTACTTTGAGTATGCTGTTTGTATGACTCTATGCTGCATAGAGCTATGGTGTGGTATGGAGCCCACCTCTGTTTGCACTGGTTCTGGGTCCACGTGGGTTGGAATCAGGTACATGTCCCTGTCAGGTGTTGTGTGTAACCGGTCTTTGATCAACTGTCTGTACCTATCATGCTGTTCACTGTTTGTGTCTGTGTCTATTGGTCCTGCATGTGTGCGTTAGGGCCCAGTCTGTGTACATGTGTGTGCTTCCTCCAGCTCAGAGCTGGGGGAAGATCTGTAAAAGGACCAAGGTTCCCTGAAGTCTACCTCCACCTGTCAGCTACACTGCCTTCCCTGAGGTTGCTTGGTCTTCCTCTGGAGCCTTCTGATGAGTGACAGTAGGATGAGCCTAGGAGAGTTGAGATAGGGCTAGTGGCTTCTTTACTTCAGGGTTGCACACTCAGGCACTAAATGAGGGAAATGTAGTCCCTCTTTCAAAGCCAACCCCTTTAGTCTCTGCCAGAGTCTCCAATCCTAGTCCTCTCAGGGGGGATCGGGGGGAAGATTCAGTTTGGGTACAGCCAGCTTTCCCCTTTTCGGGAGTAAGCTCATCCTTCCTGGGCTCAGGGGGGATATATCAAAAGAGTCTCCCATTGGGGTAGTTGCTGGCGCAGCCCACAATAGGAGGCTAAGTTCTTTGTTCTGATCTAGACAATAGACTCTGAGGATCTCACACTATGAAAGTCCTCACCCTGAGTTGCTCTTCCTTCCCCACAACTGAACTGCACCCAGTGCGGTTATCTGGGTCTTGGCAGGGCTGATCTAAACAGTTTCCAGTTGTGGTTTGTGCAAATCTGTAGGAGAGGGGCAGGTACTTCTTCCCCTTCATGGGGTAACAGGAGTTGAACTCACAGGGGATATTGGATTTGCCTCCCTACAATGTAGTCATGCAGCTCACTTCTCTGACTTCCAGACAGAATCCTTCCTAGGAGACACAGTATCAAAATCCCAGCTCTGTGTTGTTCCCTGGCACACAGCCAAATCAAGCAAGATGGGGTCAAATATCCCAGCCCTGCGATATACTTTGATCTTTCCACACAGTGGGTCTCAGCAGGTCTGGGCCAAGTCCCAGCTTGGTGCAGCTCTCCTACAATGTCAAATACAGCAGGACAGAAAGGTCCCAGATCTGCACAGCTCCTCTGTGCCTCCAAACTTACAGAAACCAGGCAGGATGAGTAGCTCAACTGGTAGGGTATGGGGGCACCAGTTGTGCCCTTGAAGTGGGTGAGACCAGTCCTCTTTCCCAAGCCACATAGTTTAGCTACCTGTTTGGACTCCACCAAAAGTCTCCCCATAAAATAGAGGGTCCCTTAAATCACTACGGAGTGTAGCCACCAGAACCCTCTGCAGAGCCCAAAGGTGGCAGTGTAGCCTCTCCAGCAGTCAGAGTCCAAACCGTCAACTCCCAGGCTGGTGCTGTAATAACTGCAGCACTCTATCCTGGGGAGGTGCCCTCTAAGTCTCCCAGGTGGGGTGTATCCCCACTGATTCCCACTGATATATGCTACACTGACTCCTCTTCCCATCTCCGTTGCTCTGGGTTGGGGATCCCAGCATGGGGTTAAGATCTTGTGCTCTAACAGGGAGGGAGCTCTGCAGCACACTATCTCTCCATCTCTCCAGCCTCTCAGCTGCCACCACCACATCTACGTGTGGGGGCTTTCCCCCTCACATCTCAACTTTTCTTACCAGTCTCTAGGTAGCTTCTTCTGTACTCCTTGGTTATAATATTTCATATCAGCTAGCTTTCAATTTGTTGTTCAGGTTGATTTCTCTGTAATTTACCTGTAAATTTGGTTTGGAGCTGGAAGCAAGTAGACACAACTTCCACTTATTCTGTAGCCATGTTGGAATCTGGAGGTACATTTTAATTAAAATAAGGAAAATATTTAAAATAGATCTGAGGTACAAAGAATTTTGGGTAATTCAGGTGTGGCTTGCTTCAAATATGGTTGATTTTTTGGTTCATTTCTTATCTGGGCAATTTCTAATCAAATCAATCATCAGCAAAGATTATGTTGTAGATTTATTCTCTCATTTTATTTTGTTTTCTGTCTTTTCTCTATTTTTCCATTTGTTTATTTTCATTTCCTGACTTCTGGTGGGTTAAACAATTTTTTAGACTTCTATTTTGATTTATCTATAATGCTTTTATATGACTTTTTCTATAGGTTTTTCAGTGGTTGGTCTAAGTATTTTATTATTCATATATAACTTATCCCCAGTATGTTGGTGTCACTTCACCATTTTCAGTGAGGTACAGAAACCTTACTTTCATTTACGTTCCTTTATCCTCCCTGATTTTAATAAACTTGTTTTAAGTATTTTCTTTATGTACCCTTAGAACCACATCAGACAGTGCTATATTTTTTACTTCAATTGTTGTATTAGTCTGCTAGGCTGTCATGACAAAATATGCCATATACAGTATAGTTTCAACAACAGAAATTAATTTTCTCATAGTTCTAAAGGCTGAGAAGTATAAGATCAAGGTGCCAGCTGACTTAGGTCTTGGTGAGAACTCTCTGGCTTGCAGACGGTTGCCTTCTCTCTATATCCTCACATGACAGGGAGAACAAGCTCTGATGTCTATTTCTCTTTTTATAGCCCTATGAGATTAGGATCCCACCCTTATGACCTTCATTTAATCTTTATCACCTGCTCACAGGCACTATCTCCAAACAGTCACATTAGAAGTTAAGGTTTCACTATATAAATTTTGGGGGACATAAGCATTCAGTCCATAACAACCATCAAACATAATTTAGAAAACTCAATAGAAAAAGGAAAGTCTATCATACCCATATTTTTGCTTACTGTGTTCTTCCTTCCTAATGTTCCAAGATTCCTTCTTTATTGTTTTATTTTTATTTAGGGAACTTCCTTTAGCCATTAATTTAGGGTAGTTCTACTGGCTACAAATTTTCTTAGTTTTCTTTCATGTGAGAATGTCTCAATTTCCTCTTTATTGTTTAAGGATGTTTTCACTGAATACAGGAATTTGGGTTGAGAGTTCTTTTCTTTCAGCACTTCAAAAATGTTGAGCCACTTACTTTTGGCCTCCATGTTTTCTCATGAGGAATCTGCTGTCATTCAAATTGATTTTTCCCGTATAGGTGATGTATCATTTCTATCTCACTGCTTTCAGTAAGGTTTTCTTTTTCTTTAGTTTTCAAAAGTTTGACAAGTTTGATGTGTCTTGATATGGATTTCTGTGATTTATCTTGTTTAGGTTAGTTCACCTTCTTGAATCTGTAGGTTATGTCTTTTGTCAAATTTGAAACATTTTTAGCCATTATTTCAAGTACATTTTCAGCATCTTTAGTTTAGGTTCTAGTTCAACATCTTTATTTTCTCTTTCCTACAATTTTCTTCTTTCCTTTCAAGCTTCCAATGACACAAATATTAGCTCTTATAGTCTCATAGGTTTCTGGGGCTCTGTTTCATTTTTATTTTTAGTTTTCTATCTGTTCAGATTGGTAATATTTCTTGATCTATCTTCAAGCTCATTGATTCCTTCCTCTTCTTCCTCCAATCTTGCTGTTTAGTCTATTAGCTGAGCTGTTTATTTTGATTATTGTATTTTTCATCTCTAAAATTTTTATTTGGTTCCTGTTTATACCTTCTATTTCTTTGCTGAAATTTTTATTTTTTACTGCAGTTTTCTATCTTTTCATTTGTTTCAAGAGTGTTCACAATTTCTCATTAAAGTATCTCTACAATGGCTGTTTTAATATCATTATTACATAATTCCAACATCTCTTTCATCTCAATATTGGCATCTATTGACGGTTTCCATTTAGCTTTATATATTCCTGATTTTTGGCATGATAAGTGATTTTCAATTGAAACCTAGGCACTATTGTGTTGTGAGAATCTGGATATTATTTAAACTTGTTTTGGCTGTTTTTCTCTGACACTGTTCCAACAGGGAAAGGGAGAGGTGCTGCCTCAGTGTTGCCAGGTATAATTCCAGGTATCCTGGGTCTGCTTCTTTTGACACCCAAGTCATTACTGCTGGGTAGAGTTGGGAATTCAAGCTTTCCACTAGATCCCAATGATACCTCCCTAGCTGGGAGCAGTAGGAGTGTCTTATTACTGCTCCCACATGGTCTCCACTGACACTTTGAGAGGAGATGGCCTCTTGACATCCTAGAATGGGTGAGAATTTTGATTCCCTGTTTAGCCTTCTCTGATGCCACCTCACAATGGTTGGCATGGTGCCTCGTTACAGCCTGGTGAGAAGGGTAGATGCCATAGTTTTCTGTGGTGTTTTGCTGAAGTAGACTGTTTTCTTAGAAGTTTTTTTGTCTTGCTAGTCTGTTCCTTCCCTGCTTTTATAGCAACAGAGAACAAGAATTTGTTTTGGCTTCTTTTGCCTACATCTGTTGGTGTTTCTGGGTTGCTGGCTTCTCTACTACTCAGTCTGAGAAGTGTGCAGAAAAGAGAAAAAAGTAAAAAGAAAACCCAGGGAACTCTCTGCTATATTGTTCTTTAGGTTCTTAGATTTCTAGCCTGTTGACTTTTCTCTCTCCATTTATCAATTTTCTTATATTTATTTAACATGGCATGTCTAGGGTTTTTAGTTATAAGTTGGAGGGAGTATAGGGAATACAATAATCTTTCTAGAAATAGAAGTCCTAGCCTCTCAATTTATATGGTCTTTGTGTGCTTCACATCACACAGTTTTACAGTATATCAGAGCTTTGAGATAACTCTTGTACAAAAATCTACATTCCTTTAGAATGGTTCTAATGAAAAGGCTGAACGTTTTCTTGATGAATCATGCTCTATTAAATTTAATTTGAACTATCTCCTTGTATTAATATAAATATGTTAGAAACAAATCTGGACTAACAGAATTCTAGGGTTTAGTTTAGGGCATTTCACCATTCAGCTATGGTGACCTTAGGCAGATCTCTTGGCATCTCAATATTCTCATCTGAATTAAGAGAGTTGGATTTGTTAGATGACCTCTAAGTTTTCTTGTAGCAACAGCATCTTTATTTTCTCTTCATCAATCTATTACTTAAAAGAAAATCTTACACTATACCACAGGTTTGAAATATGTTGGGTAAACCAGTAAAATCCTCATAATTAGATAAATAAATTAAGAATAGTTATTATTTATTGGATGCTTACTGTGATCATGGTACAACAGAATGTATTTTACCAATGTTATCTCATGCAACCTTGAAAACAATTTTTGAAGTAAAAGTTATATCCATTTTATAGATGAGAAAACTGAGGCTCAGTTAGGTAAAAATAAAGTCCTCTAAGATACTTGTTATAAAGACCTATTTGATTCCAAGTACATTTGATTTCAGAGTTGATGCTCACAACTACTCATATATACTTTTTATTTTTGGTCATTTTTCAAGAAGCAAATTATTTTATAGAAGTACTATCTTAAAGGTGCTAGATAGCTGAGAGATATATTTTGCTTATAATTTCCCCCAATCACCTTATTTTGCTTGTACTCATTTTTTTAGATAAATTCAGAAATGTACACAGCTTGATTTTTCCCATTTATATTTTTTAATTTATTTTTATTTTTTAATATTTTTGTATTATTCAAGTACAGTTTTCTGCCTTTCCCCCCACCCCTCCCTACCCACTTATTCTTATTATCCATCATTTATTAGAGACATATAAGAGGCATTGAGTTGAGAAGTAAAGGAATAAATTGAGGACTTAAACTATTATTTTCAAAAACAAAAATTTAATTTGTCAACTTTCATAAACTTTATAGGGTCTCAGGAAAGTCTCAGAAACTGGAAGAAATATATCATCTTTCTGTGTAAATTTTACTTCCTTCAGAGAATAGATAAGGGACTATTTGTAAAACTATGTGAGCTAAGCAAAGGTAGAGGTCAAGAAAAAAATGTAAAAATAAGAAATACAGAAAACAGAGAACTAGAGATCAAACAATGCCAGATTTAAAAGTATATAATAATTCAAGCACTTTAATATGATACTAATTCCTAAAAATATTTCATAAAAATGTTTTTTGTTTTAAGCAAGTTAAATGAATATGTATTATAAAAATGAACTATTGAACACTCAACAATTTGTTGAGATCTTATGTTTTCTGAAAATCAAAATTGTGTTGAAAAAAGATTTAACCTCTTAATTGAAATCAATTCCGTAAGTTTGTGTAGATCCCTGGTACATGTTTATTTGGCAAAAGACCTATAATACCTTATAATATGATAACATAGAAAGGAGCAGATAACAATATGAGAAACCAGGAGTACATAAATTCTTATGACCTCATTTTTTTAATCCTTACCTGAGGACATTTTTCATTGCTTTTTAGAGAGAGAAGATGGAAGAGAGGGAGAGAGAAACATCAATGTGAGAGAGAAGCATGGATTGGTTGCCTCCTGGCTACACAGGGGTACTGGGTTTGTAGGTTCCTGGACCTGGGCCCAAACCTGCAACCTAGGCTTGTGCCCTGAGTGGAAATTGCAACCTGCAACCTTTGGTTATGGGACGATGCTCCAACCAACTGAGCCACACCGACCAGTGCGTGATCTCATTTTTATATGAGGATTTAGGAAGCTGGTAATTGACTCCCCAGTCTTGTTCTGATATCAAAGTGTGATTTTCTCATCAGAAATTTACCATGATTTTCCATGATTTGGGCAGGTAGAGAACTGTTTTCAGGTTTTTCTTTTTTAATTATTGAAACTACACAACAAAATATTATCTGGTTCAAACAAAATATTATCTTTAAGTCCAACATAAGACATAAAAATGGTTCAATTATGGGTGTCATGCAAGTAGAAATAGGGGTATAGCTCTGTCTCCGGATTACTCCATGTATGCCTAATTTTCTGTTGAACATTTTAAAGTCCCAACAGCACAATTGGAAAAATCCTCAGTGAAATGTAAGGGTCACCAGAGTAGGAATCCAAGACCTAAACTGTAATCCCAGTCCAAGCTGTGTTACTGAACCTTAATGGGTCCAAAATCCCTCATCTGTGAAATAGGAGATTGAACTAGGTATTTTTAATCTAAAATATTTGAGGGAACCATTAGAAACTATGTGCAAATTACAAAACTTCTGTGCTTTATCAGTTCTCTACTGCAAAATAAGATGGTCACTGAAGGATAAAATTTGCATGTCTACCTCAAAAATCTAAGTATTAGATTTTTTTAACCTTAAAAATTTAAAGGAGTTAGAAAAAATTGCAATATAAATGCAAATTGTAAAATTGTCCTGTTCTGAGCAATTTCAATATCTATCTTTCTCACCTCATCTCAAATATTTCATCCATTCACTCAGCAAACAGAATGCCCACTCTCTGACAGCCACTGAGCTAAGTACTGAGGATGAAAAAGACAACTTTAGAATGTCCACTACTCTATAATTATTCATAATCCCCTCTTTTCAAATACAATAGGTAATGTGTTCTTTCGACAGAGCTCTTTTGACTGTCTATGATAATGCATCTTTTCTAAATGACGACAGATGATGCAAAAGGACATATTAAGACTAAATGAAAAATTAAGTGCAGTCATTTAAAAAGAACTATATATTTAAAAACAAGGCTATTTTAAGTAGAATGGCTTTGTTGTAATTGCTCTTTGATCAACTTGAGCAAATAGTGTTTCGTTTTATAGGTATAAAACACTTTGTTTTCCCAATAAGCAGAGTATCAATTATGGTATTTAAGAGTATCTCTTAAATATGAAGATGGTTCCACTGTCTAGGAGATAATCTCACTGATGTCACCCCTGTTACCTGAACAATTCTGGATTACCAGTGGTTGCTTGAAATGGATTGGGGCCAATAGAGGGAAGTGGGATGAAGTTACCAAAAGAGGCCTTTGAGGGTTTAGAGGGGAACTGTGAAAGGCCCATTCTCTCTTGATTTAAACCTAAAGTTCTTTGTCGTGATACAAGCAACAGCCTTTTGGCATAGCTTCCTTTGTTATTCAGACTGGTAGATCTCCCACCTGAATCTACAAATTTATACCCATTCATTCTGAGAGTCACTGTCCCCAAGGTGGAGCTGATGTCCACCCCTTCCTCTACACATAGCAGCCTTCCCCAAACCCATCCAACAGTTGACTCAGGTTCAAGGGCCACTACCATCATCAACCCCAGCACCATTTTCCAGGAACTAGCCTCTACCCCATTAGTCCCCGCCCCTCTTCTGAGAGCACCCAATGGGTGGAGACGGGGCTGCGGTGGGAGGGGCCTGAGGCGGGCACATTTAAAGAAAGGCAGAGGGCGAAAGGAAGCGAGAGAGGAGAAGAAAGAGAAACCAGGGGGCGAGGCGCCGTCCAATGACAAAGCCCAGGGGTGGGCGCCGGCAGCCATCTTGTACCGGGTGGCAGGATCTTCACCCGCGTCCTCCGCCCTCGGAGGGGGTGGGGCGGCGGCAGCGGAGGCGAGAAAAGTAGCGAGAGAAGCACCGGGCGAGAGGCGCCAGCAGCGGCCGCCGCCGCGGAGCCGAACGTAGGAGGGGGCGGCGGCGGCGGCGGCGGCAGCGGCGGAACCCAGAGAGCGCAGGCAGCCCCGAGCGGCCTCCGATGCGGCGCAACGTGAAGAGGCGGCGGCCCCAGGCGGCCCCGGCCTCGGTCTTCCGGGGCGGCGGCTTTAGGGCAGGAGATGGGACCGGGCTGGAGGCGCTGGAGGACAAGGTGGTGTATTCGCGCTCGCAGCTGTCGCTGGCAGACACCACCAAGGCGCTGGGCGACGCCTTCAAGCTGTTCATGCCCCGCAGCACGGAGTTCATGAGCTCGGACGCGGAGCTCTGGAGCTTCCTCTGCAGCCTCAAGCACCAGTTCTCCCCGCACATCCTACGCAGCAAGGACGTTTACGGTTACTCCTCTTGCCGGGCCCTGGTCCCAGACCCCCCAGGACCCCCCGCCGTCCACGGCCCGACACGCAGGCCCGGCCGGGGCTGGGCAGCCAGGAGGAGGCGCCGCAGAGCCCGGGGGGCCGCCGCCCACAGAAAGAAACAGTCGCTGCCCCCGCCGCCTGCCCCAGAGGAGAGCTGCGCCGCAGAGCCCGAGGCCCTTGGCACCCGCTTCGGGGGCCGCACCCTAGAGGAGATCTGGAGGGCTGCCACCCCGACGCTGACCACCTTCCCCACCATCCGCGTCGGCTGCGACGTGTGGGGCGAGCGCAGCCTGGCGGCGGCTCGGCGCCGAGCACACCAAGTCCTGCGAGTGAACCTGGAACCCGTGGTGAGGCTCCGCCGCTTCCCGGTGCCTCGGGCATGAAACGCCGTCCCGTGGACCCTCGGACGGAGCTTCCGCCTGGAGGGATGAACAAGTGTCAGTCGAGTGTTTACAGATCTGGCCAGGACTCCGTCCCCTAGTGCACTTTACGAGCGAAGAAGTCACCGGATGATATTCCCGGCTCTGCGCCCTGGACCTGCGCCGCCGTCTGGGACCCCGGGGCAGGCGTGCCCTCTCCTGCCTTCCAGCGTTGGACTCGCAAGACAGGCCCCTTTTCTTCCTAACCCCAGATTGAGACGTCTCCAGGACTGTAGGGGCAGATCCATTCTCTCCCTTTTGGACTCTACCTCACTGGTCTGGAAGCCCTCCGAAGAAGTCACTATTTTTCCAAAGGAATTTGGTTTCGAGCTTGTGTAATAAGCCAGAATTCACTTGCTTTTTATACCTCTCCTCCCCGGTACCCGCCTCCCCCCCCCCTTTTTTTTTTCTTTTGAACTACCACCCCTCTTTCTGGACGAAAGATCAAACATGTTTTGTGGTGTTGCAGTAGTTTGTGCTCAGGGTATTCTGAATCTCACTCGTTTCCTAACGTGAACTGGATTCCAGTGCTTTTGACCAGGGATGTTTTCTAAGCGACTCAAGCTTATGACTGTCAAGGATTTGTATGGCTTTGAACTTCATAGGCTCAGTGATTGCAAACAAAGAGATGCAAAATACAACTGTTTGAAATATTTTAAGGTGTTTCTAAATATTTTATATTGAAATTACAAGTTTATATTTCCTGAGCTCCTAAAGAAAATGGTAAACAAAACTCATACAAAGTTTTGTTTAGGAAGAGTTGAGTTGTTAAACTTTTAAAAATTGAATGAAAATTAAAGTATTGAAACCACATGGCTTGTTATTAAAAGAAATTAATACATTATAAAAAACTGGCGTTGGTTAAAGGGATGGAATCTGATTGGAAATGATATGGCCTCTTTGTACTGATCTAACATGCAAATCCAGGAATATTTCAAGGATAATTTATTTTAAAATGGGAGTCCAGTAGGAGAAACGAATGTGTATAAGTTTTGTGGTTAAAATGATAAACAGAATACCCACCAGAATCCTCAGAACTGTAAATGATCTAGAGGGGTGGGGGCATTTCTTGGTATAAATAACTTGTTGGAAGTTTCTTTGGGTGAAATAGACTTATTTTTCTTTCTTATTTAGCTTTGTTGTTGGATAACAAGAAATGTCCAGACTAATATCACCACTTCTATAAACATCATGACAGTTGACTTTTTTGCTCCACCAGTTGCCTTTTTTTTAAAATCTTATTTCCATTTCAATATATGTTTGCAGTATGGGTCTTTGACAGCTGAAGACCACAGGAATCAAACAGGCAAGCCACACAGAGTTCTGACCCATCTTTTTACACATTTATAATAGTGTTTATATCGTATGGCCCAGTGTGTAACTCTTGATTATCCAAGTGCCTTTGGTCATTGTTGGCAGCAAGACTTAATGGTTTTTAGTCAGTGGTGCCACAGCCAGATTTTATTGCAATATCTAAAGGGTCAAGTTTTTGTACCACTATTATTTCAAATTTAAGTATTCTGCCATGGAGCAATCTGTACTGGGCTGGAACTTGACATATGGAATACTCAATATTAAGGTTTATCTCTGCTTGGCAGCTTCTTTGGAGAATAATGAAAGCTGCAATTTTGACTCTTTGTGTTCTTAGAATTTAAACAGCATAGCTTTCTGAAATGATTTTTTTCCAAGTTGAATAGTCTGTTGTAGGAGCTTTGTGACTTTACTTTCAGTGTTTTTGTTTTGTTAAAAACATTTTTTTTATATATAATGACTATACAGTTTCCCAGTAAGCATCACAGTCTTTTATTCACTACTCAGTGATAATGCATTGTTACATACACTGTCACATGAATAAATAAAAGTGAATAATTAGAAGATGGAGAGTGTTAAATTATATTTGTGTGATAGGAAGCTCATCTATATCCTTTTGATTATTAGCTTCCATTGCCAATTGTATTTTAGTTACATAGGGTTTTCTCCTCCCCTGCCAAAAAAGTTAACTTTTTAAGCTAACTAGCATCCGAGAGGAAAATTTGTATTTGTACCACTTCTATTGTATATAGTTTTATAATAATTAAAAAATAAATCCAATGGCCATATTAGAATGTAATTTCAACATATTGCTTATTTAGATAGTTTCCCAGAAGTTTTTGAAATTAGACTTAGTTGGGAGGATAATTTTGCTTAGCACAAAACTGAAACACAATCTTTCACACCATGCATTCATTGTAACTTAGGGTTTTAACTTTTTTTCTCTTACGCTTTGTTACTTTAGAGCACTTGAATTCACATAAATGCTTCTTTGGATTATCTTGTCTGTTCTGATTTCAGTTTGGATCTAATTGTCCATACTGAATTCAATATGTTACTTTTTTGGTTTGTTAAAAATTCATGCCATTTCTACTTTGTGTGATATAGAAAAAAAACTTTATTTTGCCAAGTTTTCTTTAGGAACACCTATGTTACAACTTTCACAATGTGAAGAAATAGCTAATATAGTTGACTAGTATATTAATAGGAAAGTGAAAGTATTTTATGGATACTTTTGGGCAGAATGTGAAAAGGAACTTGGCACGGTGGCCTTTATTGTGAGGCATCCATTTACTGTCCTCTAAAATGAGTCTGTAGTCTAGCTTGTATGTGGTTTTTGTAAGAAGTCCTATGATCTTCATTCATTATTTTACCTTCTCTTATATCTCATATGGCACAAGGAGAAGGGGGAAGGTAGGGAGTATATCACCTTGCTAAGCTTTTATTTAGTTTTTAACTCTTGAGTGCCTAAATGTGGTGACTGGCACCTCAGTTAACCTTTTGAAATTTCTGATGTCATTTTTTTACCCTTCCTGTCAACCAGCAACTTATTTTTCCTTACTGAAACCAGTAATGTCATGATTGTTGAGGGCAAGCTTCATTGTTGATAGTGTAAAGTGTCATTGTTGGGGTGTGTATTTATTTTGTCCAAGTTTGAGGACCCTATTGGACAAGTGTAACTTAAGCTGGTGGCTGACTATCGATTTGCAATGTGCAAATCTGAAAACTTTTCAATAAAAAAACATTAAAATATTTGAATACAAAAAACTTGAGCAATTTTTAACTCAAAAATTTTTTGTTCTTTTAAGGGTTGCCACAGCACCCTTCAAATTGGTGTTTTTTAATGGACATACGTAATATTTACCTGTTTAAAATATTTCTTAATGAATTTATGTCTTAAAGTGCATTAGAAGGCAATTATTTGTAATGGGACTGATTTTTTTTGGACAGTTTGGTGTGCATATGACTAAGATTTACAATCTGATTGTACTTTGCTTTTTAATTTATTAACTGTAAATAAATTTTAGAGAATACAC
>PVKM010027385.1:0-18828 GCA_004027735.1 Carollia perspicillata
ACGGCAGGCTCTTGCCAGCCACTCAGCAGTTCTGCAGCCGGCCTCAGTGAAATTAATCACCCCCAATTCTCATGACATAACTGTATTAAAGGAGTCGTCTACATTCTCCTTAAGGGTCTTCCCCTCTCTTTCAAACGGCAGCACAATAATAAATTATTTCCTCCCGATTCAGCCAACACATTTGCTGATGAGAAAAGCCTGTATCAACCAGAATATTTATAAGCTCTTGAGTTCTACTGTGCCCAGAATTTAAAATACAAACTGTTTGTAGGTTATCCTAATAATATTTTCAAGGGCTTACTTTCAGGCTAGTTTATTGGGTCACTGCAAAAGAGCTGGCAAACGCAGGGAAAAATAACAAACACATTCCTTTTTACCAGAAGCAGGCTACTGATGAAATGCAGAGTCCCGAGTGGGCATACAGATAGATATTTCTGCAGTCAATGGGACAAGGAAGTGCATTTTAAGTATCTGAGGAGCAATCCCTATGGGATTATGAAGTGAGACTCTTTAATACCACCCAAAACAATCCTACCAATGCTGAGTAAAGATGTGAACTCTGAAGTTATTAAGATGAATTAAAAAAAAACATCCTGCTTACTCTGAAGCAATGTTGACTTGAGTCTCAAAGCGGTGACAACAAGCCACATACCACAAAGTACTTAAATGAATCAGAAGTTCCAGGTGGGGCCTACAAAAAAAAAGAAAAGACAAGGGTGGACAGGAAGGTCTCTGAGGCCAGAGTGCCTGAGTTTGAGTGCTGGCCCCGACACTCACTGGCCGGATGATTCTGAGTGTGTTTCTCAGCTGTGTGTCTCAACCTCCTCCTCTGCAAAATGCAGCAGGCGACTCAGAGGGCGGCGGCCAGGGCGAAGGGGTTAACGCTCATAAAGTGCTTGTTACAGTGGGCAGCTCTCTTCGCCCTTAGCTGACTTCGAAGTCCCCACGTTTCAGCTTCCACATCGAGGGTTAATGGTACGAAGCATGCAGATTAAGCCTCTGCAACATTTCATACTTGCTCTGCACTGTGTAAGTGACAAATAAAAGTTAATTGAGATGTTTGACTCCAGCTTTCAGAGTTTCATTCCAGAAGGAAGAGTTTGTGTTGGGGCGCAGGCATCGAAGAACACGGAATCCAGCTGGGCCAAGGAAATCATTCTCCTGCCTTTCAGAACTCCCTGAAACGGGAATGCGCTGCGGCTCCCAGGAGGAGCCTCCACCTGAGGTGACTGCTCGGGGGAGCCTGTGTCGGGCAGATCGGCACCGCTCCACTCCGGTGTGGGAGACGGGAGGCCGGGGCCAGATAAGCTCCCGCTTTATCTCTGATTCCACTTTGACACCGGAGAAGATTATTGGCTTAAAGTGCTGCTTTCTGCCAGGCATTCTGAAAGGAATGTAACTTGAGTGACATCATATGCAAACACTTACCTCGACTGCAAAGCACGAAAGGTATGAAACAAAGGCTATGAAAAATGGGTGTGTTCATGGGTGAGTGTGCGATGTTCATCGATTCATTGATCTTAGGGTCTCCCGCTGTAAAACGGCCCAGCCAAGTGATTACAGTAATTTAATTGAATTGAAAAGTAAGTTAATCAACTATGAATAACTTTATGCTTATAACAAGAAAGCAAACCCTTCCTGAATTTCTAAATACGCTGTATTTTATATGCAAAAAAAGTAGTCAAAGGTCCTTGGTTTTCTTAGGGAAAACTGGCAGTAGTAATGTTCTTTTTTATTCTGCTTTCTTACGAGAAAAGAAGTAAAATCGCTGGTCCATTTTTGTTCCAGGAAAGAAAATGTCTTGGCCATTTTCCTACAGAAATAACCAGCCTTGAGTCGGCTTCACTTTAGCAGTTATCATCTCCGGTGTGTGTGCAAGAACACGGGGAGGGGGAAATCTTAAAAGTTTTGGCAGACACTACTATGACAACACCGTCCCCCGCCGCGACCATCCCCCACCCCGGCCCTGAAAACAACAAGAAAATGACTCCAGCAAAACTCATCCATTTGCTTCCATATTACAGGCATGCTCTCTCTCATTCTTGTATTTACTCATTTTCTCTTTCACTCCCCCATGTCTAGCATGTCCTCTGGTACAGGAAAGAGGGGGCTACAGTGTTCATTCAATATGCTGGGCACAAAGGGGATGATGTTTGTTGGGAAGCTAAGGGTGCAAGCTCCCAACAAGGCAAGTGTTAAATGCCACTGCACCTCACTCTGTAAAACGGGGACACTATCTAACAGCGCACACTTCAGAGGGCCCTGCAAAGACTGAGCTGAGTTCACCGGTGCAAACCTCTTACCACAGAGTCGAGTCTTGATGAGCTCTCATTATTGTTATTTTTATTATTACTGAAGGGACACTCGTTTGCAAAAATAAGAATCTAAACTATAATTCTTACCGATACTTTAGTAAATAGCATTTAGTCTTCTGTGACAGTTCTAAAGGCACATGGGTCAGGGTTATACAGTAGTTCAAGATCTTCATTAGAGGCAACAATCATCACTGAGCCACAATATGCTCAAGGGGCAGCCAAAATAATATTTTAGTTAACAGAAGGCTCAACACAATTTACTACAGCGGAAAAATAAGCAAACACATAAACACCGAACAAATCCAGCTCCTTCAATGTATAGTTATTGCTTCCCTTCACTTTGGGGAGACAACGTTCAAGCTCTGCCTGTTCACCTAGCTGACGCTTCCCACCACTGCCAAAACTAAGCTACATCAATGCACACGGACAGTTAAGGAACGAATAAGGCAGAACGTATGTGATACATCATGAAGGCATTAATTATCCACTCTCGGTCCTCTCTCCCTCCTGGCCCTCCCAGACCGGGTCAGAGGTGTGCTACCTGCAGACAGGTGTGCACAGCGAATGAGAACCATTTAGAACCACAAGGTCTTCTCTCTCAGGATCAGGGAGAATGATCAGTCCGCCCTCAGGGCCTCTGTGTTGGGGGAGCTTTCTGAAAGATACTGAGTCCTTCTTTGAAGAGCGCATCTTCTCTGACCAACTCCTCCCTTTTCTTTCCACACCAAATGGCTTTTGTGGGGGCTCTTCTCACATGTCTGCTAGCTGATGAAATCGAGATGGTGGCACCGACACCTTCGAAGGCCTGCGCCTATTTCTTTCTTTCACGGACACACAGAGATAAGCACACCAGGAGCGCCCGCCAGGTGCAGAGGCAGAGGCTACAAGGCCACGGGCTGAAGCTCAGGGCTTCTACTGGACACGAGGGCTCCAGGGGCGAACTACAGTCATGAAACGGTGCTTTCCCTTCTTCTGCGGCCACACTCGATGCCATCACAGCCGCACGGCATCTGAGAGAGTCCAGCCTATTTTAAGCAGTTTCAGGTGACAGATTATTGGCCCACAACGAGACACAGACTGATGGATAACAGAGGAGAAAAAGCTCGCTGTGCTGTGAACCGCAGCTAATCTAGACTGATAACACCAGAAGAGACACGCATCTCCACTTTCAAGTGTTTGCTGGATGGCATCGGGCTGCAGATTTAGTCAGGGTGCTGTCTGGAGCACCCGGCGCGTGTCACATAACAGGGCTGGAGCGCCTTCGAGAAAGGCCTCGGACCGCTGTCAATGAACTAACCCATACTGCAAACCAAACTTCCCAGGTGAGTGCGGGATCTTAACTCCATGTCCTCTTCCTCTGTATTCTTTCAGGTTTAACTCCAACCCCGTTAGGTGAAATTTGTCTTGAAGAGACCTACGGTTTTGTTTTAGAAAATGATCCTACAAGGTAAGACAGCTTCAGTTATGCACTTAAGAAAGTATCAGATTAAAGCTTTTGACTTAGGTTGGAAAGATAAATATCACGATATCACTTCATCAGGGAAATGCATATCCAAACAATGAGATACCACTTCACGCCCACGAGGATGCTACAGTCACAGAGACAGATAATGACAAGTGTCGGCGAGGATGCGGAGAAATTGGACCCCTCACACACTGCTGCTGGGAATGTAAAATGGCGCAGTCGCTTTGGAAAACAGTCTGGCAGTTCCTAAAAAGGATAAACATAGAGTTACCACATGACCCAGCAATTGCACTCCCAGACAAATACCACGAGAAATGGAAACATACGTCCACTTGTGCACGAATGTTGGCAGCAGCAGGACTCTGACCAGCCGAAAGGAAGACACAACTCCAATGACCACCAGCTGATGAACGGATAAAGGAACTGAGGTACAGCCACGCCGTGGAATGTAACTGAGCACCACAAAGAATGGCATTCTGGCACATGCTACCACATGGGCGAAGCTCGAATGTATGATGCTCAGTGAAAGAAGCCAGTCATGAAAGGCCACACATGCAGATCTGTAAGAAACGTCCAGGACAGGCAAATACACAGAGACAGAAAGAAGACCGGTGGTTGCCTAGAGCTGGGGACTTGGAGGAAAATAGAAAGTGAATACCACTTGAACAGGGTTCGTGTGTGTGTGTGTGTGTGTGTGTGTGTGTGTGTGTGAATGTTCTAAAATTGTGGTGACGGGATCACACAACTCTGGGAATATACCAAAAGTCACTGCATTGTGCAGTTTAAATGAGTCATTTGTGAACTTTACCTCAATAAAGCTGTTATAAAAAAGGATATCAGATGGAGGGAAACTCGATCAACCAATAGGAGTCAGAATTGCTTCTTTAAGGATTCTGTGCCCTCCTCTCTTACCACCCGTCCGCTAAGAGGGCAGGACCTAAGGAATGGCTTTCAGAAGTTCTGGCAACCTCGCTAATGTTTAAAGTAACCCTGCTCCTTGTCCTACTCAGTAGCCTTGAGGACGCAGCTTTTCTTCTGTTATTTTCCCCCCTACCGTCGATAAGCATGGAACTTTCCACACAGTACATGTACACAGTACATTCTCAGCTATCCTTTCTTGAATTCAAATATATTTTTAAAAAACACCCAACTGGAGTCCATAAATAAAAGTCAAACCAAGACTACTGTGCTTTGTTTGAGGAAAGCTGATCAGCACCGCCACAGCTATTTACCAAACCAAATCTGGGCACCTGAAATGCAAGTCGGTCCCTCGAATATCGATCAGTCCCGGTTACAACAATAAGATTCATGCTCTTCAGCTGCCTGGTTTGTGTCGCCCCTGAGAAAATCTGAAACTTCCTGGACAGAGGTTACTTACAAAGCGAATCGACAGATAAGATCCCTGAGAGTACCAGGTGGGGCAACACTCCACTTCTCTTGATATTTCATGTCGGAAATTCCCCAGGTGGTCTAGTGTGGTGGTGGCTGTTTGTTTTGCTCTTTCCGGTATTACAGTTTCGTGTTCACGAGGATGAGCCTTGGGTTAGTCAGCCTGGGTTTACATTCGAGCTCTCCGTCTCATCACCAGCTACGTAACCTTGGTGCACGTTATCAGACATCCCCATACCTCAGTCCCACCATTTGTAAAATGAGAATAACATAACACACGCCATGGGGTGTCTGCGACCACAGAGGACCTAGAAGGGTGTCTCAGTGTGGCAAGTGCTCGACAGTGGGAGCTCTCACTGTAGTAGAATTTAAATTTGCAGGCAGCATTGAAATGTGCACAGTCCCGGAGATGGAACTCAGGCACAGCTACTGCTGTCACCGGAGGGACATAAGGCATCCTGTATACACCAGGCCTGCTGGGGCAGGTCGAAGTAAAACTATGGACGCACACTCCCCCTAAGTCCTGCTTGGGAAATGCCACTCCAGACTGAAGGAGGTGTTTTGCCTGTTCGTTTTTTGTAAAAGATAACTTGTTTGAAACATTTCTGGTTTTCTTAACAAAATTCTTGTGATGATACAAAGGGCTTTTTTGCCCTATTTACCTTTTCCTAGCTTCTCCAATCTACAATCGCTAGTGTGGACACACTGAGACTATTCACCAATATCGACGTTCTCCTCTTCCTCCTGGGTCTCTAACTATCCACTCTTCCAGGCTTCCCTGTAGGTAGGTGTGGTACACGTGACTCAGTCCTGGCCAAGAAAATGTGAGTGGAAGTGATGTGTACTTCCTGGTCTAGACCTGGCCCACCTCACACTTTCCCTGTGGACCAGCTTGAATGGAGGGGACCAGGGAAGAGGGAGCCACAAGCACGAGGAGCCTGGGACCTTGGATAATTTTCAGGAGCAGACTGCCCGCGGGCCCACAATCTGCGCTGAACCTCACAGAAGGAAAAAGGCACAGTAACGAGCCACTGGGGTTTTGGAGTTGTTTATACAGAAGCACCTGTTAGTTACTCTAATTAATACAGCTAGGTAAAGCCTTGTTAATTACTGTTTAGCGGATGCAGTTTGCTTCCAGAATAGTTCTTTCTCTGCTAGATACTGGCAACAAGTATACTAATAAAAAGCATTTCACAGATTCCTTCTGCCTTAGTCTCTTTTACCATCAGTGATCACCGGACACAATCTTTCAATCATGCCCACAAAACACATCCAGGTGCCTCATCTGATCCTGCTCGATTCCTCTAGAGAGGGCGTGCCTTTCGCACTGTGGTACTTGTAATCTTAACACAGATCTCTTTGCAGAGCTGGCCAAAGTGTATCTCTTATTGTGCACTTAATTAATCATTCATCATCTCAAAGAACTGCTTTATAATTATATCAAGCTCTGAGGAGTGGACCAATTTAAAACTGTAAGGTAAAAATTAAAAGCTATCAGCAAACACTGATTACATTTATTTATAATTTTTCATACAGCTCTTTAAAGCAATCTTTTAGTAGCCCATGTATTTAATGTAACCACATTTTTTTCTGGCATTACGGTTACAAATGCAATGAAATGCAAATGCAATCTTTTATGATTACAGTCTCCAGCCTCTTGGGATGAATAAGCAAAGTTTGTACAACTACCTTGGGTGTTGACACCATGGAGGACCGTCTGAAAGTTTCTATTCTTGCTTGGTAACTCCTCCTTTCTCTCTCTCCTTTCTGTAATGGTCTTAGTGGTCACTACAATTACAGCTTTTTATTTGCTTGTTTGTTTACTGCCTGATTTCACTGCCAGACTGTAATTCCTAGGAAGGCAGAGCTCACAGCTGTTTTAGTTTATCTGATAAGAATTCACTGAATGCCTCCTGTCAGGCACTGTTCTGAGAACGAGAGAATTAAATTAATGAAGATATGGTACCTGGCCTCAAGCTGCTTACAGTTTGGTGGAGGAAACAGGCAAAGAGCCTATAGGTGATACCCACTGGGATGGGTGCTACTATGCTGTCCTTACCCCTCCACACTCCCCTGGTTTTGGTGATAGTAAGGGCTGTCTATCTGTCTGTCTGTCTCGCGATAGCCCATCCTGCCCGAGAACTGCCCCTTCTGCATTCACGTGGGAGCCGAAGTAACCGCCTTTGTATCACATGGCTCCGTCTCCTTGACCACAGTTGCTGGGATTACAGCAGACTCCTGGCCCGTGCGATACCAACCACCTTCTCTCTTCTGAGAGGCTGGAATCGGAACCGAGAGAGTCTAACTCAGGCTGAGCTCCTCGGTGGGGCTGAAAGAGGAACTATGACCTAGAGCGCTAGGTGGTGGCCATCTTCTGCCAGGTGGCCAGGGATCCCGAGACAGCTAGTCTAGAGAGAGAAAAAAGAAGCAAGTCCTGGAACGGAGAGATGAGAGAGTGTGTGGACCAAGAAAGGCGTAAAGAGCCTGCTTCGTATTCTGGGTCTAGTTCCTTTTCCCATGAGATACCCCAACTTCTTTATAGCTGTTTGCTGTTGCTGCTATCTTGTGTTGGTTTCTTCTGCTTTCCCTATGTCCAGAGAGATTCCTATGTAATACGAAATATGAAATATTAATACATTCTACTTAATTTCATTACTCTCATAGCATAAGGCATATGGGTTACCACCAAAATATGTAGCTTTTTTTCTTATGTTATAAACAATGCCTCTGATGGGTTTTAATACTTAGGATCTCTAACCAAGCTTCTCAGGTGCTCGCCCAGAAGTTTCCCATCTTCCTCACTGGTGACTCTATAATGCAGACCCGTTCCCATTCAAGGGCAAGACATCAAAGCCCAGCATTCTTTACGCTCCTGTGAAAAACCCTATCACATGTGTACACCAGAATTTTCGGCTAGTTAGCATTCAGGGGAGAAAATAATTCTCCTTACAAACATCAATGGTGTATTTGTACTCATAAACAAGAAGGCTTTGATAATGAACGCTTTGATTTCAGCACGGCCGTCGATCAGCTGGCCTGATTAACAACTGCTCACTGGAAACACCAGCCAGCTGATCAACAACTGCTTACTGGAGACACCAGGATCTGAACGCACCTAAAATACACGGTTTTAAGGTCCTATCAAGAGAAGAAACTTAAGCTTTACACTTGGGGGAGGAGAGTATACTCTAGAGATTTTAATATCAGCACGCCCACAAACATTTGCTTCTTTTAAAGCGTATTCTTTTCGTTTCTCATCTGAGATCTGCCGGGCACTATGAATGTCAGTGGAGTGAGCTCTGTCCTAAATGAGCCCCTGCTTTCCTGGGAAAGACAGACAAGGAAACAGGAAACCGTAAGGCCCCCGACAGGTGCCACGCTGCAGAGAGCAGCGTGGGTGAGAGGCGTCTAGCCCATCCTGAGCTCAGCCTTGGAGCTGGGCCGAGAGAATGAGCAGGGGTCAGGCAGACTCCGGGCAGAGGCAGGTTTGCTCCGGGAAGGGAACGCGTGATGTTTGTGCACGAGGCAAAGACCAGGGAGAGAAGAAGGCCTGCCTGTCCACCCTAGGAGTCCCGTAATGCTACTTGGACCAGATGCTTCGGATAACTGCCTGTATTTGCCTCCAAAGCTACTATGGTTTCCAGTGCTTTCCACGTGTTCTGATTACTCCAGAGAGAGAAAGTCTGATTCAGTTCAACACATACGTGTTGAGGCGTTAGTAAGCTGCAGGACCTGGGAGCACGGAGGTGAGTAAGACCGGGGACAGCACGCGTCCTGAAGCAGCTCAGCTGAGTAGGGGAGAGAGACACCCAGAGTCTGGAGTGTTCGAAAAATACATGCATAGAAGGAAAGGGGCAAAAACGCCTGAAGTAAGAACACACCAGCCAGCTTAACAGTCACAACAAGTGAGAGAAGCACTTCAGACACGGAAGAACATAAAGGCAATCGCCAGGTATAATACAGTGGTAGCTGCGTACGGTGCTGTGCGGTACTAGGCTTACTGGGGGGATTGCTCTGTAAAGTATGTAAATGTCTGACCACTGTGCTGTACACCTGACACTAACATAATATTGAATGTGAACAGTAACTGAGAAATAAAAATGAATTTCTTAAAAGGGTGGTTGCCAGGAAAAAGGACCAGGGCCTGGGGAGAGAACCAACCTGAGAAACATCTAGGAGGCAAAATAACGGAAAAGCGGTTCCTGGGAGGGCAGGAGGGAGTGGTTGTGTGCTGCTGCCAGGGCGATCGTTTGAGCCGATGATCCACGGACCGAGCGGGGGCTGCAGGAGGGACAGCTGATTCTGAGGGCACTAGTTGAAGCTGCAGTGCCGCCACATCCAAGTGGACAGAGGAGTGAGGAGAACCAGATTACGGCTAGAGATCTCGCTCAGCAGCCTAGAGTGGGGGCCCAAGCTGCAGGCATAACTGGAATGACACAAAGTAAGTCACTGTGAAGGAGGGCCATTGGCCAGACGCAGAATCCTAAAGAACAGGATTTTAGGTGTGGGCAGAGGACCTGGAAGAAGCTCACAACCCTGGCTGGTGTGGCCCAGTGAACTGAGTGCCGGCCTTCGAACCAAAGTGTCACTGGTTTGATTCCCAGTCAGGGCACTTGCCTGGGTTGCGGGCCAGGTCCCCAGTAGAGGGTGTGAGAGAGGAAACCATGCACTGATGTTTCTCTCCCTCTTTTTCTCCCTCCCTTCTACTCTCTCTAGAAATAAATACAATCATTAAAAAAGAAAAAAAAGAAGCGCGCATTGGAGATGGAGTGAGCAATGAGTTTCTAGGAGAACAAAGTCAAAAACTTTATGTGGAGCAAAGAGACGCAGTTAGATAAGATAGGGACTGAAACACTCTGCAGTCTGCAGGCTGCTGATGCTACCTCCCAGAGAGGTGTCCTGGGGCAATGGCGGCGACCAGGCGGCCCCCCAGGGCGGGGGGGGGGGGGAGACAGTGGGAAAGAGGAAGCGGGCCCTGGGTGTTCAGATCACTCTTTAAAGAAGGCTGCTTGAGACAGGGAAGCAAGAGAAGGGCCGCCTGCTAGGTGCAGGACCATCTTGGTCTCCTTCTCCCTCAGCTACCACTCCTTTGACAGGAAAGAGAAAGGCGTGAGTGGGTTTCCAGGCTGAGAGCAAAGGCAGAGAGATGGAGACTGATGATGCTGGGAAGAAGACACAGTTGAAGAAAACAGTCTTAGAGGAGAAAGCTGTCCTTACTACATACTCTATTCAACAAATTTTAGCTTTTACTTGACAAGCAACATATGTCCTAAGGTCAGGCTTCCATGTAAAGCCATAGTAGCAGGCACGAAACAGTGACACGGGGCTTAAAACAACCCTAGAGAGCATGAGACAAATTCTGATCTCAGCATCTGGAGGCTTCTCACACAGTCCATAAAACCCTACAGCGACGGCGCATAGGTAGTCCGGTTAGAAAAAGCTCACCTCCTCAGTAGCACCCCCTGCAGTTCTGGGATAAGCAGTGAAAATGTCCCCAACCCAGGGAATTACAGTCACTACTCAAACTTGATTTTCCCAGGCTGCACAGGAGCTAGAGCTGAATCTGAGTCTCAGCTTTGCTTCGACATCAACTATTGGCTTCAGGCAATTATTATCCTTTGTTCTCGGCCTCAGTTCCTTCCTCTACAAAAAGGAGGGAGGCAAGGCTACAGGCCAGAGGGTGAGGCCTAAGTTCACAGGCATGCACGGGCTTTGTACACTATAATGCTCTCCACAGACATGCGCTGTACGATGCACGTGTGAAGGTGTGTTCGAAGCCTCTGCGAGTGGGGCCGCTCTGGAAGAGGCTGCTCCTTGCATCGTCATTGTTACCATTGTAAAGACATATCGATATGAAGGAAAGGAAGTGTTATAGCAAAGACCTTCAGCTTTCACCGATGATGATTTTCTTTCGACTTTCTGGTGGGTCTGTGAGCCTGTGAAGGAGCAGGAAGGTTGGGGGAGTTGAGAGACGAGTGCTCATTAGTCACCCGAGGCACTGGGCAAGGGGTACCAACGTACTGCCCTCCAGCAGCACTGCCCTGGGGGCAGCAGGCAGCACGGGCAGTGGAGACTGTACGGGTAAGACTCCGATGTACATTCTCATCATGGTTAAGAACTCGAGTCTTTGTCGAGACAAACCTGAGTTCGAATCCTGACTCGGTCGCTTACTGGCCATGACCATTTGGACAACCCAGCGGCACTCAGCTTCCGTTTCCTCACCTGTAAATTGGGCTAACAGCACCTCCTCTTAGAAGGTGGTCACGCTTGAACACCACAATGTGTATGTGTTTCTGTAAGGGTGTATGTGTGTCCTGTAAGGGCTCAATCCAGGTAGCTGCTGTGCTGGGTCCCCTGTTTCAGGCTCCACAGAGTCTCCTGTCATTCTCCTGTGTAGCTGTTAGTTACTGACACAAAGAGCTTCACAGGTGCAGTGTTATCTGAACATACATGTGCAACGCATCAAATCTATGATGAACGTGAAAACTCTGTAAGAGTAAAAACTATGTCTATCTATTTTTCTCTGGATCCGCAGGCTATAAAGTACCTGGCACAGAGTGGGTATTTTACAGATATTTTGGGGAGAAAGAAAGGGAGGGAGAGAAGAGGGAAAGAGGGATGGATGTTGAGAGCTGCTACCCCCCAGTGGATGTGAAATTCAAGGACAGAAGAATGGACACAAGGCATCCCGGGGCTACTGAATGTGGTGAAGACTTCTCGTATGAGGCCGCTTTCTTGTGCTAACATGACTTATTTTTACTTCTCCACACTGATACAATCTTCCTCTCCATCTGGCAAGACGGAACAGACCAGTTATATTTCAAGTCTGATAACGAAGACTGCCCAAGGTAAATATCTGTTGCTTTCCAGACCAAACCATGGCATTTTAGTTCTAGGTTATTTTAATGATCAGCGCCTCCAGATCCGGTTCCCCTGGTACTGTGTGGCACAGCATGGAAGTGCATTTGACTCAAGTTCAACTATATTTAGAATCCTTTTCACACTGCATCATTCCAGCAGATGTGGGGACAGCTGTTGCTATTCTTTCCTAGAATCTCGCTGGGAGGAAGATTTTAGTAAGATTTTTAAAAATAAATTGCACAGGTGTTGTCTCTGAGTCAATTAGTGCATTAGCTATAAAAAGAATATGGACAAATGAAGCTCCTTTTCTACAAGCTCCAAGATGGGAAGAGTTTTCTCTGTTTTCATCAATTCTCATTTGGTTGTACTATTTCTTTTTTCCACACAAAACAAAACATAAAGTTCTCCCTGGACTTTTGTTGTAGTTGTTGTTAGTAGATATTCTAATACTGTCACAGAATGCTTCTGTATCCACTGTGTCATTTTGCCCAAGAGATTAAAAGGTAACCAAAGCAACGGTGAATGTTAAGTCTTCAAAAAGGCGGGAGGTCAGAGAGACCGCTGAGAATCCCAAGAACAACAGAATCTAAGTAGCTTGGGGAGGTGCAAAGAGCACCCCTCTGTTCAGCGGTCCTGCATGGCGGTGAAACCTCTCCAGTCCGGCTGCCTCAGTTCCGAAACAAGGACTATGGGAGGGGCTGGTCTCACCGGCCCCAGGCCACTCTGCTAGCTTCTCTCCTGCTCTGTAGTGGGTCACAGCTCTGAGGCTGCCTGTCATTCTGAAGTCTGGGCCGGCCTGGAACTCTCTGAGTGAGTGCAAGCCCACTAAAATAGCCCTGTGCATGGGCTATTTTTTAAATAAAGTGGGAGTACCAAAAAGTGAAAGCTTTAGCCTCTGAAATTTTGTTTCAGTTATTCTATAGCCAATAATATTCCAGTGCTGTGCTGTGCTGTGGATCAGGGTGCCTGAGTGGAAGCTGAGAGACAGGCAGAATGGGCCTAATCGTAAAATCACAGAAGAACTGAACCAGGCCTTTCTGCGGGCTCTGCCTGGACTGTGCTGTGTCTGCAGGGGCTCGCTCTCCCCCACCACTGAGCAGTGTTTTTTACATTACCCTGTTTCACTGACATTCCCAGAGGCTAGTTAAGCAATTTCCAGTTGGTCACAGCTAGTAAGAGAGGCAGAACGGGTGCCTAAACATAGCTCCCTTGCTTCAAAGTTCCGTGTCTTCTTAAATGCAGCAGTGGCAGTGGTGGTTAATAATTACTGCGTGTTTGCTGTGTCAGGCATTGTGCTAACGGCTCTACATGGGAGGCTATCTCACTCCGTCATCGCAATAACTCAATGATGCAGATATCATTACTGCTCCTGTTCACAGATGTGGAAAGTGAGACCAGAGAGGTTACCTCACACGCCCAAGGTCAGACGGCCATTGAGGAGCACAATCAAGATTCTAATTCGGGCAGTTTGCTTTAAGACTTGGTAGATAACAAGTACGCTGCGTGGCCTTCTTATAATAGCAGAGCTGCCCTCATCACAGTTTTCACCCAGAGTTTAGGTGAAAAAAGAGTCCAGGGCCACCTAATAGGGCTCGACACCGGAGCTCCAACTCAAGTGCAACGCAGGGCGCCCAGCTCTCGCACAGCCGACGCGTGCATGCAGGGCTGCGCTGTGTCATCGCCAGCGCCTGCGCACAAGGAGTCAGACGCAGACAGTGCGTGGGGACTGCGTGCTGAACAGCACTCAACCGAGGTGGCCGAGTCTTCCGTGATGCAGACGAAGTACTGACTTCTCAGGGTCATGTCTGTGTTTTAAAATGAAGAGACAATGCAAATGGAGACAACTGTACTTGAAAGACAACAATAAAAAAAATGAAGAGACAAAAGCTTGACATCAAAAGGGTAAGTTATGACTCTTAAATCAAGGGCATCAGTGGGACAGAGGTGAATAAATGCCCCGCCAACTACACGTAGCCTGCAGATAGGTTTCACTCAGTTCCACACTCCTTTCAAATGCACAATCGATAGCCACTATTTAAAAACTAGGACATTTAATTAAAAAACCCAAGCTTCCAATTTCTCTAGGAAAAGCTCGAAGGCGTGATACTAGACGGGGCACCTGCTCTCTAGCTCGCCAATGGCAACAGAACCAGTTTTACCCATTTCCTTTCCTCCTCGGCCCCACTCGACTGTGAGCTGGGGCCGAGCGTGGGGTAAGATCTGGGCAGGCATCAGAGCCTTCCAAGGTCCTGAACGACTGTCTCAGCACACCCGACGGCGTGCTCTGCCAGCCCTGCTGTGCAGCACGTCGACATTCTGGTCAGCCAGTCACCGAGCCTTCAGTTTTGCCTCAGATGACAAAATGAACCGACAGCTCACTCGCAGTTTTGTCGTCTCTGAGATGAGAATGTCTCCAGCACTGAAGCGCCACCAGGAAAATGGCCAACTGGGCCAGCAACCTTTCTGTGGCTGCAGGTCCAATGGGCCACACTCTTCTGCAGCGCTCTGCACACTTAGGACAAACGGCGAACTCCCTCTCACCCTCGTGTGTTAAGGAAGAAAGGGTGTCATTAGCAAAAACTTTGAATCTTTTGTAAAGCCATCTTAATCTGCTTATAATTGTCAGGAGAGCTGCAGGCCAAAAGTTTACATTTGACCCCTTCTGGGTGGGTGGGCGGGGCTCCCTTCTGGAGAGCTCTGTGGGAGACAGGGTCTGCGGGGCAGCAGCCTGGGAAGCGAGCGTGCATTTGAGAAAGTCTTAAATTGCTAAATTAAATAGGTTTATTCAATCCAAATATAGCTCCAGATCAACTGCACCAGTATAAAACGAGATTTCCCTTACTAAATTCTGGGTTTTATAATGCAATAAAAATGTTTCTTCAATTAGTCAGTGAACTGCTATTGGATTTTCTCTTCCTTAAATAATCTATACACATTTAACTGCTTTCTTCTGTCTGGGGCCTAGACAAAAAAAACTAGAAAACACGTAAGGGATCAAATGCATTCATTGCTAGAATTACACATTTGGTATCATTTTATATTATTTCAGCTAGACTTCAAATAGAGACTTTCTTTTTAAATGAGGTTAACAGGATCATTTCTAAAGAGGATTTATTTTAATACTCTGTATGATGAAGGGAATATGCAGTTTCTTTCACTGTTAAAAAATTCCTGCTTGTTAGAAAGTCTGCAGTGAATGCAGCTTTACTGCTTCAAATAAGCAGTTTGCACAAAGAACAATAAAACTGTTTAATGAAAGAACTTAATAGGCTTAGCAGATGTTGCAATCACAGAACATTTCAGGTAAATGGTTTTAAAAGGACATTTCATCAGTTTAGAAACAGTCTGGGAAAACCAAACGCCGTTGCTGAGTTTCCGCAGGCTCTCTCTGAGGGAACAGTGGGCCTATTTTTCTGTAGTAGAAACACCAGACTAAGCTTGCAATGAACCCACTTTCAGCAGAGATGGCTGCAGGGAGTGTAACAATTTAGGTCACATTACCCACGTGCCTGCTGGGATTGCTAATAAAGACACCCTGATGGGTTCTTCAAAAAAACTCATCTTCACCGTTGGCCTGGTGACAGCTCTTGGGGTGCTACGGGGAAGTGCTGCTTTCTCAGCTATGCAGCAACCACTAGGGGAGGGCACGGTGCTGGCTCCGGCCCTCAAGGAGCTTCCACTCCGGCAGGAAAACGACACACGGCAGAATGCACGCTCACCAGTGTATGAGGTCCAAGCTGTTTCCTACTAATTTATAGATCATATGAAACACTACACTGGGCTTACTGTGTCATTCATTTCTCTGCTAACAGACGCCACCTTCAGAAGGACAAACTTATTAAGGTTGAAAAGGGGTATCATCACCCATCTACCAAGAAGACGGGCAAGCATGCAAAGAAGCTGGCATTCTAAATGAGCCTGCTCATTTCTTAACAATAAGGTGGGTGATATACTTGATTATTTTAATAAATAATACGTTATAATTAAGTCTGCTTAGTATTTCTACTGTTAGTTAAAAAAAAAAAACAGATTGAAAATTAAAGTAGCACCTTATCAGCTTAAAGCATCAAAAAGGTGCCTCACGACCAGTCGGTGCCCTAACCCCGAGCACGCAGCACCCAGGTTGAAGCAGACCTGACTTGCTCCCTTCTACTGACCTGATGCTGACGAGTGCTCTTAACAGAATGATTGTGTCATACATAGTGTAGTATTCCACGACAAATGTTTTTTGTGAGAGAAGTAAGTCTTAGCATGGCCATTACCACACTTAAACAACAAGACCATTTTCCCAAGGACGCCGCTCTCCTGACAGAGGCAGAGAAACTGTTCACGGGCCCCCTGCTGCCGCCATCAGCCATTTGCAATACAAGCCTGGTGGGGCGGGGGGTGGAGGGCAGGGGACGGACAACCCCTGGTGTAGCTCACGGCTGCACCTGTGCTCACTGCCTCGGGCTCCATGTCGCTCTCAGCTCCCAGGTGCACCGAACCACATCTATCAAAATATTTATCCTGCAAATAGCTTTGTAAGAAGAGCGGAATGTCCTTTTTGATGATCTCTTTTGAAAAATACTTATGTATTTCACTGGCAATTCTAAACTTTTGGAGATACTAGAGCACACAAATCCACTTATTAAGAAAAATTAAATCACACCAAAATTCCTTCATAGTGGTTCCAGTTGATATATTCTAATGACTCTACAAACACACAGTGTATTGAATATGCTTTCTGTTTCCACCTTTGACTGTGGTTCTGACCTCCAGCCGCGTGTGCCTCAATTCCAATCCCATCCCGGTTCTCACTGTGAGCTGAACTTGCTAGATGGTTAGTAGGGGGGCAAGATGAGGTATGAATCTTCAGGGGTGATTGCATACCCATGTTACACATAGCTAGTGAGAGCTAGGAAGGCCTACAGCAGTTTTTGGACAGGTTACAGTGGGTATCAGTTTCTAGGACTGTAATTTACATTAGAGAATGAAAAACAAAAGAACATCCAAAAAAGAAAGGAAAAAAACCCCTTCTGACTAAAGCAAAAGAATTGCAAAAATCTCCCTGGTACTCATGCAATAGCCATCCATGGCTGAGGAGACACCTCTGCTACTCCGTTCACACGGTCACAGCATCATCAGGACCTAAAACAATGGTTCAGCACTTGGAGCCACCCCGAATGTGAAGGGCAAGTGGAAAGGTCGCTCCAGCACGCCTGGCAAAAGCAAGCAGTGTGAGCGCTCCCGGGTCCTCTCTGGCCACAGCGTCCCTTTGCTTTGTCCGCTCCAGTACTGATCTCGGGGCTTCCCCGTCACCCCCTGACTTCCTGCCCTGGGAAGGAACCAGACAGGGGGCAGGTAAACCCAAGAGGAGGGCCGGGACAGAGACCTTAGGTGGCCCTTACTGGTACCACCTGACAGCCCCAAAGATTGCTTAATATCGGCAGGAATGTGGCGCTCATTCTGCATAAGTGGAGAAATTTCCCTGCACTCTTTTTTCTTTTTATCAATTAAATTTAATTAAATGTTCATAAAGAGATACCTACATATCCATGCTTCCTTCCCTCCATAACAGCCAGACCACCATCACTGAGTTACAATCGATTAAAATCCAGCAAATGTTTCCGGGGCAACGTGCGTAGCGGTGTGAACCCAGGCAATTTATGTTCAAGAGCCCAAGCGTGTTTCTTTTTGGAGCGGCCCTCCCCGCCGCCATATCAGACATACTAAAGGCTGTGTTCATAACCCACATTAAAAATAGTTTTACGCAGAAAACTGTACTTGAATAACAATTAAAATAAAAATTTAAAAAAATAGTTTTACGGCTATGACATTTCTGAAAGAATTTTTGTATTTGAAATTATTTGGCCACCAGTTAGTTACCCATTTAATTAGCAGTTGGCTATGCTGTCTCAGTAATCATTGCTAAATTTCACACTTAATGAAGATGTCAAAATACTTGGCTTTCTATATGTTTGCTGAACACTTATTTTTGATCCCGTGCTTCTTTGTGCTGCAGAGACCAGAAATTTCTCTTTCGAGATCAACATTCTTGAGGTTCACGGAAAGTAAAATACGAGTTAGCCCCTGGGCCCCAGGTGCCCGCTGCTTATACCATGGCGGCCTTGACCGTGGTGGCCAGAGAGAGGCAAGCGGAGAAGATGACACCTTCCCAAGAAGCTGGCAGGAAAGATGCAGGGCAGGCGGAGGGGGGTGGAGCCTGGGGGAGGGAGCGGATGGTGGACAGAACCACATCACAGAGACCAAAGCTCGGCAACAGCAGATGGGACATCTGACCATTCGAGAGGCACCCTGTGCATGCCTGACAGGGACACAGATGAAGAGGGCCCTTTCCTTCCCCTCGAGGACTTCACGAGCTGGAAGGGGAACTAGGACTTCACGTAGGACGTGAGAGGCAGAGTGTGAAAGCCGCCGTAAGAAAGACCTTGAGCACCATCAAACGGAGCGCTGTCGCCAGAACCACCAAACGGAGCATTCTAGGGGCGGGGCGTCATTCGCACTGTTATGTGGATGGGGCTCCCAGGTGGGCCGTGCCATGCTCATGGCTGGAGGGTAATAAAAGGCTTCTAGAAGAGGTGGCACCTGAGCAAGTGTGTGAACGGCAGGCCTGTTCTGCCATTTACTAGCAGAGACACCTCTCTGAGCTTCCCTTTGCTCATCTGTAATACGAATAATAAGACTGACTTCACTGGGCTATTAGGAGGAAGCAGAAAGATATGAGTTCAGTACACTACCTGTGCCAACTCCATCTTTCCGTCCATGTTTTCCTTCTTTCTATAAAAAAAATTTACG
>PVKM010027386.1:0-18813 GCA_004027735.1 Carollia perspicillata
TTTGTATGTGATTGCTGAGGTTTCATTCAAAAATATTTCTGGCACAGCATTTAAAATTGATTCCCAAGTTGTGTTCATGTTTTTATTCTCAGTGTCTCTTCTTCCAAATGATAGTATATGTTGTTTTTCTCCTTTCTCATTTAAGGAAGAACTTCAAATATCGCTTTTCAAATTAAACAATGAACATGAGGAAATTAAAAGTACAGCCGTAAAAGACATGGATTTGGAATCGAAATTACAGGACCTAAGACGTGATTTGGAGGCAAAGCAACAAGAACTCAACCAGAGTCTTACTGAGAAGGAGATGCTGGCAGTGGCGTTGGAGGAGCTGGATAAGCAGAACCAGGAGGCTACAAAGGTAAGGAGCGCTGTGTTAGAGACAGCGTGGCAGGACCTGCTGCTCAGTAGTCTGTGTACCGGACTAACCAGCACAGGTGATTGGTGTGGTTTAACTTCGCGTTCTCATGAGACTTTAATTCATCGATGCTCTGTTTGTAGAGGTTGGTGAACTTTTTCTGTAAAGTGTTAGCAAATTTTTTCAGCTTTGCAAGCCATGCAGTCTCAGTTGCAGCTGCTTAGCTCTGTGGTTATAATATGTAAACAAATGAGCATGATGCTCTTCCAATAAAACTTTATTTACTAAAACAGGTGGCAGGCATGGTTTGCCCCATTAGCTATGGTTTGTTGACTCCTGCCCCATGTTTAACACTTGAAATAAACAACATATATCTTTTACCTTCTTCAGTTTAAATTCTAATCTCTAAAATGATAAAATAGATTTGCTGTAAAATATTAGTAACTTTATGGGGATTTTTTAAAGTGTTTAAGAAGGATTAGACATATCTGAGGACTTATTTTATTGTGTATGAAATTTTATAAAATTTTCTTCTGGTACTAAAATGAGAGAATATTTTAAAGTTAACGTGCTAATTAATTTTTCTTTCAGCACATGATTTTGATAAAAGATCAGCTATCAAAACAACAAAACGAGGGAGATAATGTCATCAGTAACCTGAAAAAAGATCTAAATGATGAAAAAAAGAGAGTTCATCAACTTGAAGATGATAAAATGAACATTGCTAAGGAGTTAGACATGCAGAAAGAAAAGTTAACCCAAAGTGAACTGGCCCTGAATTACTTGCAGTTAACCAAGCAGGAGCTAGAGGATAAAATAGAAAATTTAGTAGATCAACTAAGTAAATCACAAAACAATAATTTAAATATCCAGAAGGAGAACCTTGAACTTAAGGAACATATTAAGCAAAAGGAGGAGGAACTTTCTAGAGTCAGGTATGAGTTTACTCAGCTTCTTAATCAAGACTCTGACAGTAATTTTAAGGATGACTTACTCAGAGAAAGGGAAGCTGACATTAGGAACTTAAAGCAAAATCTTGCAGAAGTAGAACAGCTCAATGAAAATTTAAAGAAAGCTGCTTTTGATCTCAAAATGGAAAATGAAAAGTTGGTTTCATCATGTGAAGACGTAAGACGTCAGTTGGAAGAATCCGTTGCTGGTAACAGTCAGACTTCTCTAGAAAAAAACACTGTTTTGGAGGCTCTAAAAATGGAAAGAAGAGAGTTGGAAGCAGAATTGCGTCAGGCTGAAAAGACGCTGCTGGAAGAAGCAGACAGGTGTGAGCGGACCACCGAAGAGCTGTCGCGTGTGCGGGGGTCGAGGGCCGCTCTGCAGCTGGAGCAGCAGCGTCTGGTGACTCTCAGCCAGGAGAAGGACTCTGAGATAGCGGCGCTCAGGAGGGACATCCAGCAGATGGACAGCGACCACAGAGCGACTCAGAACATGCTGTCTTCTAGTTTGGAGGAGCGGGAGCGGTTGGCGCAGCTCCTGAACGAGAAAGAAATTGCCGTTGCAAAGCTCGAAGAGAGAAGTTCAGAGCTGCAGGAGGAGTTAGATAAACACACTGAGGCCTTAAGAAAAACCGAAATTTTGAAGCAGACCTTGGAGGAGAAAGACAGAATCCTCGGGTCTATGAAAGAAGAGAACAGCCACCTGAAGGAGGAGCTGGAACGGCTCCGGGAGCAGCAGAGCCGAGCGGCGCCCGCGGCGGAGCCCAAGGCCCTGGACTGCGTTACCGAACTGGAGTCGGAGGTGTCTCAGCTGAACATGATCAAGGGCACCCTCGAGGAGAAAATCAGGCACCACCAAAAGGTGATTGAAGATCAGAACCAGAGTAAAATGCAGCTGCTGCAGTCTTTACAGGAGCAGAAGAAGGAAATGGACGCGTTCAAGTGCCGGCACGAGCAAATGAGTGTCACGCACACCCAAGTCTGTTTGGAGAAAGATGAGGAAATTAAGGCCTTGCAAAAAACAATTGAAGAAATCAAAACCCAGCTGCATGAAGAAAGGCGGGCTGTTCAAACAGAGAATTCTGATATTTTTCAGGAAACAAAAGTTCAGAACCTTAACATAGAAAACGGGAGCGAAAAGCATGATTTATCTAAAGCTGAAACTGAAAGATTAGTAAAAGGAATAAAAGAGCGAGAATTGGAGATTCAACTCCTGAATGAAAAGAACATATCTTTAACTAAGCAGATTGACCAGCTCTCCAAGGATGAGGTCGGTAAGCTGACTCAGATCATCCAGCAGAAAGACTTGGAGATACAGGCCCTCCACGCTAGGATCTCCTCCGCCCCCTGCACGCAGGACGTCCTGCGCCTGCAACAGCAGCTGCAGGCCTTCGCCCTGGAGAGAGAGCAGCTGCTCGCTGTCCTGAACGAGAAGACCAGGGAGAGTAGCCATCTAAAAACAGAGTATCACAGAGTGATAGATATCATTGCTGCCAAAGAAGCAGCCCTCATTAAGCTGCAAGATGAAAATAAAAAACTTTCCACTAAATTCGAAAGTACAGGCCAAGATATGTTTCGAGAAACCGTTCAGAATTTATCACGTATCATTCGAGAAAAGGACATTGAAATAGATGCATTAAGTCAGAAATGTCAGACCTTGTTGACGGTTTTACAGACGTCCGGCGCCGGTGACCAAGGGGGCGGCGTTAACAGTAATCAGTTCGAGGAGCTTCTCCAGGAGCGCGACAGACTGAAACAGCAGGTGAAGAAGATGGAGGAGTGGAAGCAGCAGGTGATGACCACGGTGCAGAATATGCACCACGAGTCAGCCCAGCTGCAGGAAGAGCTTCATCAGCTTCAGGCACAGGTCGTGGTTGACAGTGACAACAATTCCAAGTTGCAGGTGGACTATACTGGTCTGATCCAAAGTTACGAGCAGAATGAAACCAAACTCAAAAACTTTGGGCAGGAGTTAGCACAAGTCCAACACAGTATAGGGCAACTCTGTAACACCAAAGATCTTCTTCTAGGCAAGCTTGACATCATTTCCCCCCAGCTCTCTTCCGGGTCATCGCCTACTCCCCAGTCGGCAGAGTCGCTCGGAACGGTTAGGTCTGAGACCCTGAGTGAGCCCTCTCAGCAAGAGATAGCAGGGCTCAGAAAGTCGCTGGAGGAGAGGGATGCGACTATTCGGACTCTCCAGGAGAATAATCACAGGCTGTCTGATTCAGTGGCCGCCGCCGCAGAGCTCGGGAAGAAAGAACACGAACAAGCAGGTGCCGAAATTAAGGAGCTGAAGGACAAACTGGACGTTCTGCAGAAGTCGCTGAAGGAGAAAGACCTCCTAATCAAAGCCCAAAGTGATCAGCTACTTTCCTTAAGTGAAAATCACACTAACAAGGTAAATGAGAACGAGCTGCTGAGGCAGGCGGTGACGAACCTGAAGGAGAGAGTATTAAATTTAGAAATGGACATTTGTAAGTTGAAGGAGGAAAATGAAAAACTAGTGGAAAGGAACAAGGAGAAGGAGACAGAGCACCAAGCGTTGCAGGAGACTAACACGCAGTTTTCGGTGATGCTGCAAGAGAAAGAGTTCGAGTGCCGCTCGGCGAGCGAGAAGGCGCTGGCGCTGGAGCGGCTGCTGCAGGAGAAGGAGGTGCGTGCGCCTGTGCGGAGGGAGGCGGGCGAGGAGGGTCGGCCAGGCTGCGTGGTTGCTGTCCTCGAGGGGACGTGGCTTGTTCATTTAGAAACCCTTGTTTCAGGGCGGTGTGTTTCATGCTGGGTAAATGTTCTTCGGAGCCACCTGGAAGTTTCTTTCCCCAGTTACTGGGTAGTTCCAACTATTATTAAAGACTGGGTTAATTTTTTCATCCTGTTAAGTAGAAGAGGTTAGTAGCAATTAATATTTTTCTTCCAAAAATAGAAATGGGTTACAAGGGGAAAATTGAAAGTTAGTACCAAATTTTAGGCATATTTAGTAGGTGCTGGTAATGGTTAACATTTCAGAAGTTTTCGATGAGAATGTAATGTACCGAGAAGCTCTCTGAAATACACGCTAAGTCTCTGACAGTCTGCGGTAAGAATACAGCCCCGGCCAGGTGTCTCGGCTGGCACGTTGTCCAACGCACTGAAAGGCTGCAGGGCATGGACCTAGGTTGTGGGTTTGATCCCCAGCTGGGGCACGTACGGGAGGCAGCTGATGGATGTTTCTCTGTCTCTGTCTGTCTCTCTGTCTCTCCCTCTCCCCCTCCCTCCCACCCTCTCTCTTCCTTCTACCCTCAAATCAATAAACATGTCCTCAAGTGAGGATTACAAAGAAGTGATTTAAAGAATATATATGTTTTACCTTGTGACACAGTAAGCAGGTGTGTGTGTGTAAAACTGAAAAGTTTCAGGAATCAGAAATTACTCTTACCGTATGTGGTGCTCCGTTAAAAAAAGGAAGCGCCGGATGACCCAGTAAATTGATCTCTGAGTCAGTGAGTCAGAACCTGGTGCCGACGAAGCGTCAGCCACGAGCGGTGCTCCTCACATGGTAGACTCGGGAATGCTCTGCTCCCAGCTCTGCCACGTGTGTGACTTCGGGTGGTTCGGGCCTTGTTGGTTTGTTTCTTCAATCAAAAGGGAGGATTGTAGCAGCTACACATTTAAAGTACCAGGAGTTTTGATATACTTAAATCTTTACATGCAGTTGGTTTTGGTTGTGATAAGAATATATTGAAGACCTTGTAGTTTTACATTGTACTCTGGTAATGCTCATTGCTCTGATTTCTGGTATTAGTAGTAGAAGTTTGGAAAAGAAACGAGACTATTGAACAAGAGCTTCTTGAACGGTTAAGTGCTGCCAGGCACATGGTACAACATGACTTCACTTCTTTTGCCAGTTAAGGTCTCTCAGAGTCTTGGATTCAAGTTTGGGATGCTTCATCCAGTCTCCACTCCGGTAAGGGAGGTTGTTTTCCCCTTTGCCGTCTGATTGCGCAGGTGCGCTGATGGTGTCAAGGTGTTCTCCCTTAGGTATGACTTGTGAGCTTCCAGGTGTTCTCACTAGGTGTAACTTCTGAGCTTCGTGTGGCACTGGTCTGCAGTGGGCACGAAAGAGATCTTTCCAGTGCTCACGAACCGAGATGGGCTGTGGTGTCTTAGGGCCGGCAGGTTGTAACGGAGGAGTGCGGGGGGCAGTGAGGTGTTCTTTTCTAATACGCTTTTTCCTTTTGTAGTGCTAGCCTCTTATACAATTTAGTTCTACTTCATTGACATTTATTGATCGAAAGTATACAGATTTAATTAAGACTCACCTTTCAGGAAGCTCGCTAAGCCAAAATTAAGTACTCTATTACTTGAAGGTAATTAGTGTAAATTAATTTTTCCCAATACTCCATGTAGCTGAAAAATACCTTTATTATATTTTGAATATAATAAATAACACCTGGTTTTTTTTTAGGATGAAAGGGATGTTCTCAGTAGGAGTCTTTAACTCTTTAATTTTTCAATCATTTGTTCTTTTTCTGTAATATGGAAAAAATTTTAATTGAAAAACTACTTTGAAACTCCTGGCCTCACTATGGAGGAGGGAGTGTTGAGACAAAATGAACAGATGGTTTTATGTTTTGGTTTAGCTTAATTTATGTTGGGGGACGCATTATATATTAAAGAAATGGAAAGTTTCTGTGAAAATTTGAAATAATACCTAAGTATAAATAGACTGATATGACATGCATATTTACTTTCACTTTTTTGCACTTTTCAGAATTCCAACTATCATCTTAATTTCATGGCCCTACTTTTGCAATGGTCATCTTTTTTTTTAAGATTTTATTTATTTTACTTTTAGAGAGAGGGGAAGGGAGGGTGATAGAGGGAGAGAAACATCGATGTGAGAAACATTGATTGGTTGCCTCTCGCTCGCCCCCAACTGGGCACCTGGCCTGCAACCCAGGCATGTGCCCAGACCGGGAATCGAACTGGAGACCTTTTGGTTAGCACTGCTGTACAATCCACTGACCCACACCAGCCGGGGTGCAGTGGTTATCTTTGTTCTATCTTTAATAGATTGTACTTGTGTGGAATGCAATCAAGAATAAATTGCCCCATACAGCAAGATATTATTCCCAAGTTGCTTTTGTTCATTAAATTGCTGCCCAAACATTCTTTTACAATAGCCATGCCTGCAGAGCGATGGACCTGTCCTCCTCTACCAGCGTGTTGATTGACGCTCACTCTCTCCAACAGCAGCTGTGGATGTCTATCTGATGAGCGGGGGGACGCACACTCTCACGCTTTTCTTGAGTGATTCTGGGTTTGTGAACATTGTTGTTTAGGGGAACTTTGAAGAGAGTGTGCCTTTTGAGTTCTTTTAAAAATATTTCTAATAAACTTTAAGAATCGTTTGAGATTAATAGAAAAGTCGCGAAGACAGTGTAGAGTTTCCCCGTGCCTCACACCTAGTTTCCTTTGTTCCGCTACACTCGTGACAACTACTGAGCCCGTGTTGGTACGTCTCTGTACCTGAAGTCTGTGCTCCATGCGAATGGCCCCGATCCCTGGCGGGACTGCCTCCCCTGCCCCAGGAGGCACCCGGCACCCGTGATGCTGCTCAGCGTCATGCACGCTCGGGCTCCTTTCGGCCAACCGCTCCTCACACTTGCCTTTTTTGATGACTTGGACACAGTTAGCTGTATTTTAAAATTAATTAATGGAGAAATATCTTTTTAAAGTGTATTTTTATCTAAAGCTAAAGTTCTTCCTTTCGTAAAGGGTGAGACTGGGGAGCTGAATCAGCTTTTGAACACGGTGCAGTCGATGCAGGAGAAGACAGTTACGTTTCAGCAGGAGAGAGACCGCGTCCTGGTGGCCCTGAAGCAGAAGCAGATGGAGAACGCCGCCCTGCAGAAGGAGGTACGCTCGCTGGCGAGGCCGCGCTTCCGAGCCAGAAACCTGTAAAGACTGTCACCCGAACTGAATTGCTTTCGTAGGTGACTTTTGCCGAGTCTTCCTCTCGTGTGCTGTGGTAGAATTTGGACCTCCCAGAATGCATTTCATTTCATTTTTCAAAGTGAAAATCCTGATCTAATCATTCATGTTGTACACCCGAACCTAAAATATACCTTGATTTTTTTAAATAAAAAAGTGAAAACCATGACATATCCTGGATGTAAAAAAAGATTCCCACTCATAAAATATGGGAAAATGAGATTTACTGAAAAAGTGGTTCTGTGACAAAAAGCCTAGTACTTTGTATAATTCCATTTTCTGTTATAGCCACAGGGCTGAGGTCTTACAGAGTGAACTTTCCAAAGGAATATTCAGGATGATTTCAGGAGACTTTTTTTCTAGCATAAATATACATCTTGCAGTATGAGAAATTAGTATACAGTTAATATACTTCAATATGGGGGAAATTTTTGATAACAATGGGTTGTGGGATAGAGGGGTGGGAGCATTTTGTAGAAGAAAAATAAAGAAATGTCCTCTATCTAGGTTCAGCATTTACGTGACAAAGAATTACGCTTAAATCAGGAGCTAGAGAGACTGCGTAACCATCTTCTAGAGACAGAAGATTCTTACACCCGTGAAGCTTTGGCTGCGGAAGACAGAGAGGCAAAGCTGAGAAAGAAAGTCGCAGGGTTGGAGGAAAAGCTAGTTTCGTCCTCGAATGCGATGGAAAATGCAAGGTAACTTTCTCATTTTCTCAGCCTTGATATTAACCCTGCGCTCCTTGAGTATAAGAGTCAATAAGCATTTTTCATATTTTACCTCATTTTATTCTCACAAAATTTGTGATCTCTGTTTTACAAATTAATAAACTTAAAGAGGTTTACTAACCTTCCCAAGGCCAGGCACACAGCGTGCCCGGGGGTTTCACACTCAGGTTTAGCTCTTAACCGGATCTGGCCTTCAGAGTGAGGGCCTCTGAGTCTTAACCATTACCCTGGGTAATTGCTTCTCATGACTTCTGGAGTTCAGATTAAAATACCAACTGATTTAACTGACTTTTCTGACTCTAAAAGAAGTGATTTAATTAACTTTGTATCATTTTATTTTTAATCAAATGATCTAAGGTTGAACAAGGTTTGGCTCTAAGAAGGGAGAGAGTAAAGGAAGCAGCAAGGTGGAGACCTAGATTAGTGTGAATTAGCTCTTGGTTTATTAGAACTTTTGAGTAGCCAGGGCCCTACTTACGTAGTTAAAATTTTTATTTCTCTCAATAAAATGTCTTTTTTCTTACTACAAAACATATTTTTCACTTAAAGAAAAGCACATAAACCAAAAGAACATAAAGCCACAGTCCCACCCACCCAGAGATAATCTTTCTCTTCGTGTCTTTATATGCTTTGATGTATTTGTGTACATACTATGTATTTTTTAAGCAAACTAGAGGTCATGTATTCATACTAATATGAGTACCAGTACACATTAAGCCACATGTTTTGGCAATAGCACTTTATGGCTACATAGCGTACCATTTTGGGGATTGCCATAATTTCTTTAATCCGGTTATTTATTATCGGACATGTAGAGTGTTTCGACTTTTCAGAATTACTAAGAGTGCTGTCATATCTTAAGATAGGTAGTTTTTGTTACGACAGATTATTTCCTTGGTGTAAAGTGTTAGAAATGGAAGCTTCGTTCAAAGGGTATTTTTAAAACTTGTGAAATATATTTCTAAATACTCTTAGAGAAAAGTCACGTCTACCTTAATTCCCGTCACCGACGTGCCTGTACTTTTATTTGTTTGCTGTGCACTGTGCTGAGGGAGCAGTGAGGAGAGGGCAGACGCACCTGTCTGCAAAGAGCTGTGGGCCGTGGCGGCGGAGCCTCAGAGGGCGAATGCCCCCACACTGTAGGGGGCGTGGGCACCGCGTCACTCGCAGTCGGGAAACCTGTGTGAGATGAGGACAGTGGGTGGTCGTCTGCGTGCCTTTCACACAGACAGAAGTGCCAAGACCTCCTCAGGCCGTGACATTGCTGTCTCGATTTTCGGGCCCTGTGTGCCCTGCCCTTTCACCTGCCCGCCGCAGGAGCTGCCGCAGTCACCGTCGTCAAGGAGAGCCGTGGTCTGGGCACTCCTGTTTTACAGCCCGGGGACCCCTGGTTCGGCTCCAGGCCGTGTGCCGCCGCCTTCTTTCTTACTGTAGTCCCCATCCCACCAGACCGTGGCACTCCGTTCTCCAGATACAGCGACTGGGTTTCTGTTTCTTTTTCATTTCATACTCTTTCTTCTGCTTTCAAGTGGGCCTGATCTCTAACAGTTTTTCTGTTAATCTCACCTATTCTTCAAGTAGCATTTCCTTCATAAAGAGTGCTTTGTGTAGCACCCCACTCCTCAAGTCCAAAACCAGACCAGACCCTGGGGTGATATTTTTTTCCTGTGACCCAGCATAATATTGATGCATCTTTGATAGAGTGCTTATATTTTACAGGGAAGCGTTGACTCATCTTACACTGTATTCCACCCAATGGAATGTAAGGTCACTGAGGGGAGGAAGGATGCCATTCATTTTGTGCCCTTCCCAGAAGCATACATTCTTACGCATAGCTTAATAGATTGTCAACAAATACTTGTTTTGTAAGTAACACAAGTCTACGAACCAGATTATGGTGTTTGAGTCTTTACCGAACAACAGTACCACGTGGTAAACTGTTAACCTCCTGAGTGGCCTCACAGCTCATTTCATCTTTACAGTCTCCCTTCGGGTGCTTTTCTAGCCAGCAAAGTTGAATCAGACTGGGACATTTGAGGGCAGTTGTCTGCGGTTTATCAGTTTACTGCTCTTGCCACAAGAGGGTGGTATTGGGTAAAGTTTCTTCTCGAAGTATTAATAGCTGTTCTAAATGGGCTTTGATGGGCTGCCCTTGAGTAAGAATTTAACCGGATTATTAAAAACCCAGGAAAGACTTGCAGTATTTTGTATGTAATAATTATAGTACATCAATGACATGAGCCTGCAGAGGTATTATATAAATCTCTTAGGGAACTTTGATTTATCATTTCGGGCAGTTGTAGGGGTTATATAATGTATAAGAAAGATAATGGTAAAAGATAATTAACTAGTAATCAGAGCAATTAATCAGTGCTCTTACCTTAGGAAGGCTGTGATTTCACATGTTAAAAGCAAGGGGGTTTCAGAATTCATTGCTCATTGGATTTGGAAGCTGGATAAAATGATTTCTGAGGTTTCTTACAACTTATAATTTGATGATAGATTACATTTTAGAGTTTTAGCCTGGAAACAGGAAAGTTGCAGACTATTTGCAAATTTTCCTTATGGTGACATTCCTTGTCTAGTCCTGCGCTGTCTTTGAAATGACTGCCATTTGTTCAAGTCACAGGCACAGGAAGGATGGGTGGATTAACAAAAATAGGGAGAATGCAGATCAGAGGCACTCCAAGCTTCTTTGAACTCTGACTGGAGTGTACTGTGATAGAATGTAGGGGAGGTCAGATTCACGGAGACAGAAAGTGGGATTGTGGTTGCGGGGGAAGTGGAGCTACTGTTTAATGAGTGTGGTGTTTCGGCTGGGAGGAGGCCAGGAGTTCTGGCGGGGGATGGTGAGACAGCTGTGCAATCGTGTGAGAGTCCTCAGTGCCACTGAACTGTGCACTTAAAAGTGATTAAAGTAGTAAATACTGCGAGTATTTTACCACAATAAAGAAAGTAGGGAAGAGACTTCATCTTCTTAAAGTTACATAGATAGTGTGAAATCTAATTTGCATTTAATCCAAGAATGTGGGAAAGATGTTTCATCTTGTAAAGTGCCTAAATAGAAACAGTTTGATTTTTACTCTTTGTTTAAAGCCATCAAGCCAATTTGCAGGTAGAGTCACTGCAGGAACAGTTGAACATCGTCTCCAAGCAAAGGGATGAGACTGCCCTGCAGCTTACTATGTCTCGGGAGCAAGTGAAGCAGTATGCCCTGTCGCTCTCCAACCTGCAGATGGTCCTGGAGCATTTCCAGCAAGGTGAGCGTGCGGTCAGTCTTCCGGCGAGGAAGAGTCACCATCGTTATTGGGAAGTTCGGCTTGTTTCAGTGCTATTTTAGATCAGACATGGGGATGTGGGTGTCTTTGAAAGATTGCCCACTTATAGCGGGGAGATATGTAGGTATTAACCAGTTAATTCAGACTGTTTCTACAATTAAGACTAGAGGATGTAAGCTTTACATAGCGATTAGTAAAATCTGTCTTAGTATCACAGGAGCAGTTAAGATAAGTAAGGCTGTAAGGGGAACGTGGAGAGGAGGCTCCCGCAGTCGTGCGTGGAGCACAGAGGAAGAGTGTCGCATGTAGGAAAGGGGGGTTTGGTTTGAGGTCCCAGGTGGAGGGTGAACCCACGTAAAGAGTTGACTATCAGTAATTGCGCTCCTCTGAAAAGTTACAGAACCTGTTCTTAGCTCTTTGTCTGTAGTTTGAGGTCATTGTTTTCTAGTCCACGTGGAAAATAATTTTTTGGAGACACGATAACGCTGATAACAGAATGTGCTTTTTCCCATCTGCCTCCCCTCCTCAGAGTTACTCCCCTCTGAGATCATTTATGCATCCATTTGTTACTCATACATTTAGTAGTTATTGGCAGTAAATTATGTGCTGGTGGCGAGCAGGCCGGCGATGAGGGGATGCGAGGCTAATGTAGCAACAGGAGTGTCAGCTCTGCGCCTGAGTTAGACTCTGAACTTGAACACTGTAGACCTTCAGGGTGACTCATGCGGTTGAAATCTTGAATTTTAAGTGTAAGTGTTTTCTGGATCCACTCTGCATAAAATTGAAGTGAACATGCATACAAAATAGTGTGGGACTGAGGCTGTAGGGAAGGCTTTGCCGAAGAGGAAGTATTTGAGCGGGGTTCCGGGGAGGGAGGAGTTTGCGAGATGGCCCCGGTGGGGAAGGGTTTGGGCAGCCGAGACTGACCTTGTTACCTTAATTCCAGTTAAGACCGTCACTGAGGCGTGCGTGATTGTTGAGACGTATGAACTGTTTTGGTTGAATTATTAAAATTTCAGGTGGTTTAAAACTAATTTTATCATGTGGTTGCAAAATGCTATGTAACTTCTTTCCTCTTTAGAGGAAAAGGCTATGTATTCTGCTGAACTAGAAAAGCACACACAGCTCGTAGCTGAATGGAAGAAAAAGGCAGAAAATCTGGAAGGGAAACTGATGTCATTGCAGGTGAGTTGAAATAATTTCCCCTGTACACATTATTATTTACAAAGCAGTTACTTGTAGAATCATCATCCTGGAAACAATTTCCTGAACGATGAATTTAGTAAACACTTTGAGTGACCAGGCTGTCCCCGTGTCATGGCGTCACAGTGAACAAGGTCCTCGGGGTTTTCCTCGTGGGACTAACAGCAGATAGGAGAGGGTCGGGTGTTTTAATTTGGGGGCACAGATGAGTATTGTAGTGATCAAGGAAGAAAAAACAAATTAATCTACAATTTAACTTTATAATTTTCTCTTTTCAACAAAATATATTGAGTACTTTATTTCACATGGATTGAAATCATAGATATTATCCCATTAGATCTTTTTTGCAGCATAATCCTCTAAAATATGTTTTCTCTTTATTATGCTGCATTTTATACATAGACACATTTACATATAAGATGTAAACAACATGAACCCTTATGAAGAAATATGACACAAAGTGACTTGCTTTTAGATTTAGGATAAACTTTTCTAAGTTTGATTAGACTCTGGCGATAGCTGGTAGAAAATGAAATTTGTATACCTGTCATTGGCGGTGAATGTGTGCTCAGGTACATGAATATTCCATATAAGTGAAGCCATAGCTCCTGTAAAGCAGTGAAATGGTTAAATATTGAGGGTCTGCAGAACAGTGTTGAGATAGCGTGTATAAAAGCAAGGACAGGAGCACAGCGCAGGCCGCACACTCACGCCCGGGGGGGAGACAGAGCGCCGTCCTCGGCTGCTCCTCGGGCGTCCCTCCCCCTCTCAGCCCTTCCCCGCCTTCGCCTCTGGCTCGTGGAGTTTGCCGGCCCTTGTCATCTCGTGTGGTTTCATCACACAGATGTGCGGTGTGGTTTCGCACAGTTGTGAACTCTGCATAAGTGGCATTTTGGACTATGTGTACATCGAGTAATTTTTCTGAGACTCGTTTTTGCTTAGTGGTCTGTTCATGAGTTTCAGCCATGTTGCCATGTGCAGATTGTTCATTATTTTTACTGCTCTGTTCATTGCAGGAACATATAATTTATTTACCCATTTTATTGGTGAAGACATTTTCATTATCTGCTCTTCAAACAGTGTGGTTATGAACTTCCTTGTTCTCTTCTGGTACGAATTACAGGAGTTTCTTCTAGGTGGTGTCTTGATTGGAATTGCAGAGTCATGGGATCTGTTTGAGCAATTTCCACTTTGTTAGATGGTGGCACATGGTTTTCTAAAGCGGTTGTGCTAATTCGTTCCTACCAGTGGTACGTAAGAGTTCTCGCTCTATGTCCTTGGCAGCCCTTGACATTGTAAGAATATTTTTAACTTTTTGCCATTATCGTAGGGACAGAGGGCTCTCTTCTGGCTTTAGTGTGCATTTCTCTGACTACTAATGAGGGCAGCCTTCTTTTAATGTTTATTGGCCATTTATGGTTACTTCCTGGTTGGCTCATTAATATGTTTGAAGAAGTATTTTATCCAATACTTTTAGTTGCTTCCATTGGGTGCAGAGTATCTAGTCTGTCATACTGTTCAAATAGAAGTCAGATCTTCTTTTTAAACTAGATTTTTTTAAACTTAAAATGTAACATATTTAGAAAAAGAGTAACATTAATCGGAAAAAACAAAAGGGAATTAGTAAAGATAAAAGCTGAAATTAATGAAATAAAAAAATGAAACAATGGTAGAAAGAGTAACAAAATCTAAATATTAATTTAAAAAAAAGTCAGTGTAGTTTTAACTTCAATAATTGATTAAATATAAACAAAATTGGGTTAAAATAGCATTTAAACTTCTTTTACACAAGGCTTAGTGTTGTGGATTTTGAATAATAAATCTGTGTGTGTGACATGTATGTGAAGGCACACGTCGATACATACGATGTACACACCTCTGAGATCTACTGCGAGGAGCTGACGGTGTGACCGTGGGCCTGGCCGAGCAAGGCCACACTTCATGGTCCTGGCAGGCAGAACAGGATGATCAGAAAACATGCCGGCCGGGACTCACAGGCACAGGCCAGAGCTGCTGTCCGCAGGTGGTTTGGAAGCAGCGTCGCCAGCAGGACGGAACTCCAAGGGCAGGGGCCAGAGCTGCTGTCCACAGAATGAATTCCTTCCGTTCGGGGGGAAAGCCTCAGGACTGCTTTCAAGGATTTTCGATGGTTCAATCAGTTGAAACTGGTCCACCCTGATTATCCAGGATAATGTATGTGCCTCCCTTAAATTAAGTTGATGAGAGGCTTTGATTATATTTATAAATACCTTCACAGCACGATGTAGATTATGTGTGATTGAATATTGAAAAAGGCACCACATTCTGCTTCAGTATGGCAAAACTTGACATGAAGTTTGCACGAGTGAATATTCCAGAACAGCTAAGAAAATTGTGCAGAGGAACAGCAGTGAGGAGGGGCTTGCTTACTAAATATTGAAATAGAGCCATAAATCAGTACCATATTGACCAGTGGAAGAGATGGAAAATTCAGAGACAGAGCTCAAGATAGATTTGAGAATTTAAAACTAAACCCTAAACTAAACTAACTTGAGTTTAGTGGGAAAAGGATAGATTTGTAACGAATGATGTTGGTACAACTGGCTCTCTGTATGAAACAAAATAAAACTGGACCCGTGTCACACCGTACGCAGAACTAAATTCCCTGCCGAGTGAGGCGGGGGTGCTTGACGGGAGTGGCGCTGGGGATCGGGGGTGTCTCTGGTTATTTCAGGGACTGCATGGGTTTTCTGGCATTTAGTGGTCAGGGGCCAGGACGTCAAAAATATTTGCATTTAGAAACATTATTTTGAAGATGTAAATATTTTTAAAAGTAAATTTCTTTTAAGAAAATCTAGAAGGCCACATGTACAGTCCAGGGGCAAGGAGGAGCCTAACCATGACTCTAACTCAAAAGGTTGCAAACACCAAGTAGAACATGTTTGACCACGTATAATTTAAACACTGTCACATGCAGAAATATTCAGTCAGCAGACAAATGGCAGACCCGGCGAGTAATATTTGTAGCACCGCTGACAAGGGGTCCGTCTCTCCTGTAAAAAGTGCTCTCACAACCCGACCAGAGAAAGACAGCCCAGCAGGAAAACGGGCGAGGCGCCTGAAGAGGTGTTCACAGGAGAGTAGATCCGGCCATTCTGTGATCAGGAAAAAATGCTCAAACTCACTAGCAGTCGGGGAAGCAAAAAGTCATAATGAAGCATCGGTTTATACCCATCGGGCTTACAAAACTTGGAGCGTTTGTTGCTATTGTTCTTGACTTTTTGTATCTGCTTTTTGTAGCTTTTGTTCTCTACTGTCACTTGTTTTATATTCGTCACCATGTCTTTTTGTATCGCAGCCTCTTTTCCTAATTAGTTCCTCTAAAAAGGGACAGTGTCGTGTTGTGAAGCGTGGGTTCCGTCTTTGACACTCAGTTGCATGACCTTGCCCAAGTGCACCAGCGGGAACGAAAAGGGTCGACTGACTCTGAGGTCCCTTCTAGCCCTGTAGTTTGTGAAATAGTTCTGACATGCTGCATTTTAATTACCTTCCCTTCCTCAGGAGCGTTTGGATGAAGCAAATGCTGCGTTGGATTCAGCATCAAGACTCACAGAGCAATTAGATTTAAAGGAAGAACAAATCGAACAACTTAAAAAACAAAGTAGGTTTTTTCCCTTTTCGTTTTTTCCCTGCACACTAGTATTGAATCAGGTGCCTTCCCCCATGCATTGGTAAAGTTGAGTGAGACCACCTTCCGGTCACTCAGCAGGGTGGGCGGCTTCCATTTCCACCTCCCATAACCGATCTGCTTCTGTTCGAATGTGGTCCTGGTGAAACCAGAGTCTTAAGTTGGCTCTGGCTGTCCAGTTGGTCTTCCTTGGCACCGAGGCGGTCAGGTCGTGTTGGCCGTCACCCTGTTGCCCACCAAGGGGCTGCTGTGACTGACCTGGCTTCTCATGTTTACGACTTCTCCTTGGCCAGTCAGTGTCCATCGTGCCTAAAGCCGTCAGCTGTGTTAGTGCAGCGTTGGCTGGTGAAAGGAGCTTCTTGTGTAGTGAACGTCTCAGTGCGACTGGACTTTTATGATTATAGACGGCGCTCTGCCTCCAGGCCACTCCTCTGGGACTTTCTGATGCTGGTAAGGTTTGTCATAAGCCCCGTCAGTTCCCTGAGTTGGGTCCTGTGCTTAGGGTTGTCACCTGGGCCTCAGGTAATCAGGTAGCCCGTAAGTGCTTTGTTGAATCTAATGTGGCAAAGATGGCATGTCCTCATTTAATCTCCGATTTAAGGGTACCCAGGAAGGTAAAGCTATTCTAGGGCTGCCTTTAGTAGGTAAGGATGTAATGCTATCAGAAGATGATAAGGGGACCTGGAAACTCACCACCTTTTGGTGTCTGGGTAGTTACAGTCACACCGAGACGTGATTAAGGAATTAAGAAGTGCCACCGAAAATAATATAAAAATTAGAAACAGGCAAAACTGGAAGGAGATGACACAGCAGAGATGCTGTCAGACAACAGAATCAGTGACTCGGACACTAAGGAGGCAGGCAGGACCCTCTGGAACACGGGTACCAAACAAAGGACAAGCCAGAGTCCAGCGGGGGGCAGGGGACAAGAGATTTTTAGGAATACAAAAAATAAGGTTGGTCATATGAGGTAGTTTTCCTCCAGATTATTTGATTCTGAGGCAGATTGCTGGCCAACTAGGAGTCCTCTGTTTGCTCTGTAAACAAGGGACTACCTGGCCAGCCTGGGGGTCTGGCCGCGGGCTGACAGTTGTGTGTGGAGTGCCGTGGACGTCTTACATAACACGTGCTGTGTGCTGGGTCTCCTTCCTTATACTCTTCACACGCAGCTCTAAAGTGGGTGGTGGTCGTTCCATTTTATAAGTCAAAGAAGCCGAGATCTGAACTCTGCTCTTTGACCCTTGACCAAAGTCCGTGTTCTCTGCACGTTTGCCATATTCCTTTCCGTCAGGAAAAGGGCACCGTGTGGTCTGACTTATACTTGTTCTGTCTGTGCATCTCCATCTCCCTTGGAGAGAGACAGTCTCTTCTCCGGTGCACCCCAGGTGTTGGACTGGTTGCCCGTGTCTAGAGGCAGTATTCCCTGGGAAACCAGTCTCAGCCGGTCTTGCAGGCCGGTGCGGCTGCAGCGTTATCTGGAAGACAGAGGAACAGCCCAGAGTGGACACACTGGGCACCTGAGGGATCAGCCCGAGAATCGCTACAGCGTAGCACCGAACTCTCAGGGCTGAAAAGGCAGCGTTCGGATCCAGCTGCTTGGTCTGTGACACGCAGGGTTGCGTGTGACACTGCTGGTGTGTCTGAGGCCACAGCCCCTTTCGGACACCTCCCCGAGTCATCCCCAATAGGTGGTGGTGAGACCACAAACTGTGACTTACTGAGATCGATGGCCGTGACCAGAGTCCCTGTACTCCTTAGTGCTTGTTCGGGCACCCATTTCCGCCCCCGTGGCAGCGGGACATTGTCAGGTCTGGATTGTAAATGACAAGGCTTAGGTGGCCCAGATCCCTGTTCATGTGAAAAAGTTACAATTACTATTCATTGTAAATGTATAGTAACATTGAGAGTCAACGTTCGCCACAGAAAAAGCCCTGATTATGCTTCTACCCTGGCGTTTGGAAGGGCAGGCAAAAGGCCAGTGTTGCACAGACGGGAAGGGGAGCAGATACAGCTCTGTTATGTCTTGAAGCTGTTCTTGCCCTTTACGGCTCTTAACAGTCTGTTCTTTTATTACCTAAGTGCTTGATACTGCTTTTATATCTCTAAACACTGGTGTGATTTTATTTTCTCAAAGCTACACTCTTGATTTGATAATATAAATAAAACTCTGATTGGCTTGGTGGTTTCAAAAGAATCACTGTATATTTTCTTTCCTAGATCATTAAGCACTTTAAATGTTGATTGATGCTGTAATACTGTACTTTATTTTTAACACAAAACTTGGCCAGACAGCAAAAATATTTGCCAGGAGAAACAATTTTGCAAAGGACAGATTGGCTTTTGTTGCAAGAAAGTACATAGAGACTATAATCGTAGAGGCAAAGTATTGTTTTATTCCTAAGCATCTGTAGACTGATGATTAGTTGATACGCAGTTTCAACATTTAAACAATATTAGGAAACTCATTTTAAAAAGTGATATTTTATTGGAAATGCTGATTATGTCATTGCTACCAGAAATGAGCGGATTCAAGTCTGGTCAAACATGAAAAGGGAGCTATTGCATATAATACCAGTATTAAAACAGCAAATTGTTGATTTCAGTCATTCTTGGAATACAGAATCGTTAGAGCCGTGTACGTGCCACTGTGCTTATG
>PVKM010027387.1:0-18813 GCA_004027735.1 Carollia perspicillata
TATGGTGTGAACTGCTGTGGTAGAATGCCTGTGAGATTCAGTGGTACAGTCTCCTTGGGGTATCCTGGTGTTCACCGCTTCCACCTACTCTTTTTTGTGCTCAGTTGGAAGGGGAGGCAAAAGGGTTTAAAACAGCAGGGGAGTATTCTATGATATTTACAGTAGCAACCAGTATAAGAGATAGGAGATCTTTTGGCTATGTGTAGTGTTAACCGTGATCTTCAACCCAACTGGCCACTTTTAAGAAAGGATGGGAAGAAGATAAGACTCTTGTTGGGAAGGGAAGGGTCGTGAGTTGGATCTAGAAAGCAGTGAAGTTGTGGGAGGTCAGATTCTGGGGTAAGGTGAGAGTAAAGGATAGTACATAGGTGTAGCGTATGAGAGAATAGTGTTAACCTCCACAACAATGGAGTTCAGGAGACTGTGATGTGGGCTAGTATTCGGGGAGAGTGCTGTGAAGTATTTACAATTGTGTGGAACAGCAGTTATTTACAATAATATTAGAGCTACATTCATATGCCAGCATGTGTGTGATCTGAATAACCTGAACAGGGGGTATAGAACTTTGAATAGTGTGTTGATGGAACACAATTCACATGAAGGACAGTAAATTAGCAATACAATGTAGAAGAGAGAACAAGGGAAAACTTTCAGATGGTACAATATACCCTGCCAAGCAAAGAAGACTATACAGAAAGAAGGGGAATACAAAAATACTATTGAGATCAAAGATGTAGGAATACTGAACAAAGGAGAAAATAATAATAATCCAAATATGCAGCAACTTGCAGTTTCCCTGCAATAGTCGAGTGAAATTTGCCTCACTGTCTCAGGTGTTGGGTTGCCCCCTGTTTGAGTCCACCTCAGGTCCTTTCACAGTTCCAAGTTTTTTTCTCACTGTGGGTATAAAAAAAATGGCAGGAGACGGAGGAAAGGAGAGATATAATTGAAAAGAAAGTGTGGAGTACTAAATCAAGAAAGAAGGGAAGAGAGGAAAAAGCAATTGGAGGATAAAACAGTAATGAAAAATTAAAAATAATACAAAAAAGATTACTTAAAAAAGAACATCATTTTTTAAAAAAAAGAAAAGAAAAAAAAATCACCTCTTGTTGGTTTCAAACTGGCCAAACCGGTTTTTCTGGTCTTGCTGGCTGCAGAAAGCTGGGGAGTGATTGGTGTGGTGTTTCTCCCTTCCCTATGTTTACTCAGCCTTTCTTGCAAGCACTGTCCCAGCAGCTAGTCTGACTCCTTTCCCCAATATCTTCTATGTGGGAGTCCTGGTTTTTTTCAGAGCGCTTTCCCCCAGTGGTTATCACTAGAAGCTGGGGTGCAGGGGCGCCCACTTGGCTAGGCTGCCTCCATCCAGCGAATTTGGGCCCAAACCCTTCCCCTCCCAGTGCTACTGGGAGGGAGTTGGGAGTCGCAGTGCCTTCCATTTAACCCTGGGATCTCTGCCTGGCTGGGTTGGGAGTCAGCTCCAGGGCTGTCACAGCAGATTCCCCAGCCCTTCTGTTTGATAAATTCCTCCTACTCAAGCCTAGCGCCCTGTGTAGCCCAATTCTCCAACCAGCCTGGTGACTATCGGGGTCAATGTGTCACTGCCTCTCTCTCTCAGCTCTCCCGAGCTGGCGACCACAGACTCTGTGAGTAATCATGGCCCCATGCCTTGCCTCTTAGTCCTTATTCCCCTCTCCACGACCAGAACTCTGCTGGTGTTGCTCAAATCCTGGTCTGTCGGGGAGGGAGGGAGCAGGTGACTCAGCTCTCTCCCAAGGACTGCGGCAAGCCCTCCACTTTCAAGCAGTCTGTGGTAGACCAAGCACTGGCTCTGGGCGCTGGGCCTGGGGCTACAACCGCACCCCAGTCCCTGCGCTGGTCCCCGGGACCTTACTGTCCTGAAATATCCTTCTTACCATCTGGTTTCTGGTTTTTTAGTGTCTGCTACAGTTTTGGGGACTCTTATTTTCAAATACACTGCCGTACTGTTGTCTGTCTGCTCTGTTCCTCCCTGGATTAGCCAGTTTTCCTCCTGTGTGTAGGGGGAAGTGAAATCCGCTCCCTCCTACTCCGTCGCCATCTTCTATGTCCATAATACACTTATTTATTTAATTAGAAACCCAGATTAACAGGCAGTTTCTGTAGAGGTAAGCACACAGCACATATGTACCTCTTCAAGCTTGGGCCACCTACTGTATTTTCAGATCTGTCTTTCATTTCTTATCTAAATTCTAGTCATGTGAGCAATGATTTCAGGAGTCTACTATCATTATTACCTTTTGAGAAATAACTTGAAGACAAACTTCACATTATACTTAGAATTAACTTTGTCTTAGAATAAATAGTACCTCTGTGTGAAGGACAAACCAGACATTGAGTGGCTTTCAAACTCTTCTTTTCTCAGATTTTTTTAGAAGACTAAAAGAGAAATGAAGGTAGTTTACTTTTTCTAAGCATAGGTAACTAGCATTTTATGTAATTATTCCAATACTTAGTAGAATACTTTTATATCAGTGTCCATCTCCTCCAAATAAAATCCTAATTTTATAGATTAGATGGGACCAGGAAATTTGTTTTTGTCTAATGATTTTATCTTTATGTGTATAAAGTACAGATAATTGCTATCCAATTGGGATGGGCATAAAACTAAAGATTTTGGTTTCATTTTCTCTTCTTTTCCTATACTGTATCAGCACTGTATGACACCCAAATCCTGATGGAAAAGGAAACATAAGTGTATCACATGAAGGCTTTTGAAATGGCACCAAGCTTCTTGTCTAAGTACAGAAACACTCCAACTAACCAGAGTTCATGATTAACTAAATTGTTTTACTACAAGTCATCTTCAAGGAGAACTGGGAGATTGTGATGGATACAATCCCGTACAGACCTGTTAGTCTGTATTGAAACAGCCACCATCCAGGGTATTTATCAGCACAAGGCATAAATCCCTGCACCCTTCACACCTAAACCACCATTACCGCCTTCCATGCGAATTATCAAGGTGCCTCCGAGATTATCATTGAAGATAACCCAAGAAAGACCAACAAGAGTGAAGTGGCATGTTTTAGAAATGCTTTCAGCAATGGATTGAAATGAGAAGGACTTTCTTTTTTATCTCCAGTTAAAATGGCAATTTAATCAGTCAGAATTTCAGTGACCAAAGTTTTGTGGTCAGATTGGCTGTGTCTTGTATTTTATGGGTCACTTGGTGTGAGACTGACACACAGACAGGGAGTGGAGAGGTGGGGCAGTCTCTATTTGATCTTACCCAAAGGGCATGCAGAGCCAAAGCAGTATGGCCCTGGATCTCAGATCAAGCTGAAACACTCCTTTCTGCCAAGCTATATGCTCTAAAACCCAAGAGCAGGTGAGAGTGGAGGCCTCCGTAGGGCACCTACTACTGCTGCCTTCCCCTACCTTCGGTGGCCCCAGTGCGCCCACTCCTTTGGAGGCCACCTCCCTCACTTACTTGCTTTGTAATGATCCATGAGCAATTCCTCCGATTGCTCTCTTGCTTTGCAGGAACTGTGGCAGAGATTCCAGAATAACAGAATAGCTTTGTTAGTCTGGTAATTAAGATAGGAGTGACATTCAAACACAGCTTGGACAGGATGTGGCAAATTACTGTATTCTTTGTGTGAAAAGCTGTTCCCAGTCTGCTTTGTCTGCCCTCCTGGGATCTCATCATCTCCACTAAAAGTCAAAATGGGATTTTGTACCCTCTATTCCCTTATCTTTTTTCCTCCTAATATATATCTGCTTTGTGGGAGCTATGTTTGTCAAAATGTGCTAATTTATGGCAGTGTGGGGAAAAATGAAACCTCAGCTTTCAATTCTTGTTCCTTCAGGAAGCTTTACTAAAGATCTCTTCCTTTCTCTCTCCCTCGTCTCCATTTCTGGGGAGGTTATTTGCTAACCAGAACATGTTCTTTTTTCCCCCGGCAACATACAAGGCAGGCAAATGGCCACTCGTCATCTCTTTTTCAAGTATGTTATACATACAATTCTCTCACAGCTAATAGCTTCTTCTATTGTCCATAATTTATCACTGTCAAGGTTCTTTACACTTTATTTCCTCCTTATGTGTTTCATGAGAACTCTATGCTTCTACTATGTGGCCCTGGATTTCATTAACATAAACTGCATGATATCAAATAACTCTATATTCCATATCACACTAGAGTTCATGTTCTTTTCAAAGAACAGGATGTTATTTTATTGGTAGGTTTTTTTCCCCCTCATATCCTTATGGTCTTTTTCTTTTCCACTAAACCATTATGAAGTGAGTACCAAAGGTATCCTGGGTAATTAGCCATTACAGTACTGTCACAGAGGGTTCCACAGTCAATACAAAGATAATTTGGGCAATGGTGAATGACAGTGCTGTCCAGACTTTTGGGATAATCAAGGATACATCCAGCTGTACCAGACATCTGTCAGACCCATGAATCATTTCAACTGGCTCGACAATAGCCACGCAGCCCCAGAGAAGGTAAACGCTACAGGCGGCGGTGCACCATCACAGACAGCAGTACTTGCTCTTGCATAAAACCTGCTTCTGCTGCAGAAGCAGAGCCCTGCGCAGAATAGGAACACTTGGGATATTTTCATGTTGGTTTGAAAAAATAAGGAAAAAAGAAAGGAAGAAAATATAAATAAAATAGGAGAAATACAGGGTCCAGCAGACATTAGGCCTGCTTGAAGGTGGCTGGTAGGGTACATGAATGTCTCACATGAGATGGACAGCAATTTGAACGTATCACCTAAATGTCATATAGTGTGCTTAAGTGTAATATTGTTACAGAATTACATGCTTATGATTTTGTAATAAATGTTTATAATAAAAAAGGGATGTGCTTTGTGCTGGGCCCTGCAGTATGTATATTATGGGAACACTGTTTTTCCTCACTATAAATAAGATGTATGTTCAAGAAGTAGTTTGGGACATGTTAGTCATGATTGGTTTTATGTAATTACCATACTTTGTCATGTATAATGTGCACCCACATTTTTGTCCCAAAGTTGCAGGAAAAACACCTTTTGTTTTAAATTTTTATTCATTTTTTTTATTTATTTGTATTTAGATACTTTTTTTTTGTATTATAAAGGAATCTTAGCATTTATCTTGAACATATTATGGTACAAGAAATTTTTTGAACAAATAATTACAAAACACAAGAACAGATACAAGGTACAAGAAATTTTCAAAGAATTTAAATATTTATGTAGATACAGAATTAGTACTACCCATGTATGATGTGCCTCCTTATTTTTTCCCACAAAAACGTGGACAAAAAGTGCTCATTATACATGGCAAAATGCAGTAATTTTATTTCCAAAATCAGTCCAGATTTTTTATGCACCCAAGTTTTTCTACATTGTTAGGAGTTTTTGTTTATAAGTTAACATTGCTTTTATGTCCCTCACATTCGACGTTTCTCTGCAAGGCTGGCTGGCTAGCAGTTAGTGGAGCACAATAGGATGGTCTTCAGTCTTGGCTACAAAATGAGCAGGACAGTGAGCTCAGCATTGCATTTGAATTAGATGCAGTGTAATTACTTACAATTTATTTTTTAATGGCTGCCTCTGTGCAAATCTTTGACATTCACACATGGCACACATGGCATATGAGGCAGCTAGAACTCTGATTACAAACAATTGACCACCTGATCATACACTGACTACAGTGGGGTATAAATATGACCTCGTCTTGCTTGATGTTTTATTTCCTAGATTTCCTAGGCTACTCCTAGGAAATCTGCCAAGACCTTCCCAGCTGACACCAGGCGCAAGGAACTTATCATTTTGCCACTCCTTGCCCTCTTGTCTCACAAGATGCTTTTTAAAAAAAATACAAATCACTTTTATGAGTTACTTAACAAGCTATTCATTCACAGTGCCTTGTAAATCCTTTAAATGTCAGAGAAGTTGAGTGCAGAGTGAGCCAAAATGGAGCAGCGCTTGCAGGACCTGCTGGAGAACAGGAGGAGCCACAGCCCCATGTGACTCTGTGAAGGCGGGATCTAAGGTCACATAGGTGTCTGTCATAGAATTCAGGGTGAAAGATGCATTTGCTTTCAAGCTTTTGTTATTCTATTAACTTTCCTATCACTTTTTAAAAACAGCTCAGTTGAGTTAGAACTTAGATACAGAAAAATGCACTTTAGTGTACAATTTGATAAGTTTGACATATGCGTACACCTGTGAAACCAACATAACTATCAAGGTACTGAACATTTTCATCACTCCCATATTTTCTTAAGCCCATTTGTAAGCCCTTCCTCCCACTCGTCCCTGTTCTGCTTCCCTAGGCAACCACTGCAATGCTTTCTGTAACCACAGATTAGCTGCATTTTCTAGAAATTTATACTAGTAGATTCATTCAGTGCATGTACTCTTTTTTGTGTGTCTGGCTTCTTTCACTCAGGATGATGTTGAGATTCATTAATATTTTTGCATGTATCTGTAATTCATTCCTTTTTATTATCAGATAACATTCCATTATATATATATTCCATAGTTTATTTACCCAATTCACCTGTAAATGGACATTTGGCTTGTTTTCAGGTTTTAGCTATTACAAAGAAAGCTGCTATGACCTGGCCAGTGTGGCTCAGTTTGTTGGATCATTGTCCCGTAAACCCAAAGGTCACGGAACGTACCTAGGTTGTGGGTTCAGTCCCCAAACAGGGCACGTATGAAAGGCAACTGGTCGATGTTTCACTCCCTCTCTCTCCTTTTCTTCCTCTCTCTCTAAAAACAAAGGGCATGTCCTTGGGTAAGGATAAAAATTTAAAAAACTGCTATGAACATTCATACAGTAAGTCTTGATATGAATATGAGTTCTCTTTCAGTTGCATAAATACCTAGAAACACAATGTCTGGATTACACTGTCAAAATGTTTTCCAAAGTGGTTACACCTTTCTACATTACCGCCAGTAGAGTTTGAGAGTTCCAGCTCTTCTGCACCATGACCAATACAAGATATGGCCAGATGCTTTAATGTTAGCCATTGTAGTAAATATATGGTAGGATCTCACTGTGGTTTCAACTTTCACTTCCCTAATGACTAATGATATTGAGCATCTTCTTTGATTAACTGATAATTCAAATATTCTGTCCATTTGTCAAAAAATCAGTTTTCTGTATATTACAATGTCTCTTTCTGAACTCTCTGTTCTGTTCTTTGATCTACTAGTCTATCTTTACCACAGTCACACTGGTTCCATTATTGTAGCTTTTAAAAGGTCTTAATAAGAGGTATCACTAGTCTCCCAGCTATGGTTTTCTTGTTCAAACTTATTTTGGCTATTTGAGGTCATTTACATTTTCATACACATGTTGGACTCATCTTGTTACTATCTACAAAAAAATGGCTAGAATTTTCATTGGTGTTTTACTGAATATATAGAAGAATTTGGAAAGAAGTAACATTTTAACAATATTGAGTCTTCTAACCTACAAACAAGAAATTTTTCTCTATTTGGGTCTTCTTTAATTTCTCTCAGCAGTATTTTATAGTTTTCAAGTGTACAGATTTTGCATATTTTGTCAGATTAGAGTAAACTGTATTTATTGTAAATGTTCATTTTTAACTTCAATGAGTTACATTATTACACTGCTTTTTATTTCAACTTCTTAGTATGTATTGTTAGTATGTAAAAATGTAAAAATACAATTGATTTTTTTGATCTTCTCTGTTACAATATTGCTAAATGCGTTAATTCCAATAGTGTTTTTTTATGCATTCCATTGGATTTTTCACTTAGACAATAACACATTGTTTGTGAATGAAGACAGTTTTATTTCTGCCTTTTACAGGGATGCCTTTTACTTCTTTTTCTTGACTGATTGTACTGGCTAAAACCTTCACTACAATATGGTATAGAAGTGGCAAAAGCAGGCAACCCAGTCTTGTTTATGACTTTAGGGGGAAAAGATTTTGTCTTTACCATGAAGTATATGACATTAGCTGTAGGATTTTTGTAGATGTCACTTATCAAGTTAAGGAAGCTTCCTTCCCTTACTAATTTGCTTAGAGTTTTTATGACAAAAGAATGGCTGTTGGTTTTTATCAAATGATTTTCTTATGTCTATTAAGGTGATCATGTAGTTTTTCTTTTTATTTTGTTAGTATGATTATTGGATTTCTACTGTTAAACTAACCTTGCATTCCTGCAATAAACCCCAATTGATCATAGAATACAATTTGTATATTATTGAATTTGAATTGCTGATACTTTGTTCAGAATTTTTACATCTATGCTTATGAAGGATAATGATTTCATGTAGTTTTTATATTTTATACAGAATTGGCATATAATTTTTAAACCTTTTCTAAAACAGCTTTCTTGAGATCAAATTCACATATCATACAATTCAGTCATTTAAAGGGCACAACTCCCAGGCTTTTACTGTACTCACAGACTTGTGTGCCCATCACCACACTCATACTTAGAATGTTTTTATTACCCCCCAAAAGAAACACTAGCCCCATTAGCCATCATCCATGCTCGCCACCCTCTCCATCTCTGGATAGCCACTAATATACTTTCTGTCTCTGTGGATTTGCCATTTCTGGGTATCTCATATAAATGAAATCAGACAACATGCAACTGGCTTCTTTCACTCAACATGTTTTCAGGGTTCACCCATGTTATAGCATATTCCTTAAATTTTGGGGAGAATTCACCAGTGAAGCCATTTGGGCCTAGAGTTTTCTTTGTAGGAAAATTTTTAACTAAAAATTGAAATTTTAAAACAAATACTGGACTATTCAGGCTATTTGTTCTTGAGTAAGTTTTAGCAGTTTGTGTCTTTCAAAGAATTTGTCTATTTAGATTAAGTTGTCAGATCTGTATAAAGTTGTTCATTATGCTCCCTTATTATTCTTTTAATATCTGTAAAGTTTGTGGTGCTATTACCTCCCTCATTCCTGATCATTATACTTCATGTCCTCTTTTCTTTTTCCTCATCAGTGTGTAGAGTTTATGCATTTTATCTTCCCAAAGAGCCAGCTTTTGGTTTTATTAATTCTCTCTCTCTCTCTCTCTCTCTCTCTCTCTCTTCTCTCTCTTTCAGTTTGGTTTTTATTTTCAACAATTTTTACTCTGATTTTTTTTCTTCTTACTTTATGTTTAATTTGTTCTTCTTTTGGTTTCTTAAAATAAAAGTGAATTCATTAATTTGAAGTTTTTCTTATTTTCTAATATAGGTGTTTAATGCCATAGATTTTCCCCTAGGTGCTTCTCTAATGGCTTCCCATGAATGTATAGCATTTTTACTTTCATTCAGTTTAAGATACTTTCTAATTTCCCTTTTGATTTTTTCCTTGACCTAGGGATTATTTAAAAATGGATTATTCAGTTTACAATTTCTAAGAATTTTCTGGTTATCTTACTGTTAATAATTTCAAATTTAATTCCACTGTAGTCAGAAAATTTTGTATGGCTTAAATCATTTAACTATACTGAGACTTATGCTATGGCCTACCATATTATCTATCTTGGTAAATGTTCCATGTGTATTTGAGAAGAACGTGTATTTTTTTGTGGTTGAGCGGACTGTTCTATAAATGTCAAGTGAGTGATAGTGTTTTCAAGTCCTCTGTATCCTTGTTGATTTTCTCTTTAGGTTTTCTATCAATTATTGAGAGAGGTGTTGAATTCTCTGACTATAATTTTGGACCTATTTCTTCTTGCAGTTCTCTCAGTTTGCTTTATGCATTTTGGAACTTTCTTATCAGGAGCAAAAGAACATCAGGTCCTTATCAGGACCACTTTATCCAAGTGGTGTTCTTTGTTCTGAAATCTACTTTGTCTAATATTAATATATCTCCCCCAGCTTTCTCTTGACAAGTTAGCATGGTATATGTATATATATTTCCATTCTTTAACTTTTAATCTATTGTATTTTTATATTTAAAGTACATTTCTTGAAGGCAGAATATAATAGAGTCTTGCTTTTTTATGCAATATATCTCTGCCTTTTATTTGAGGTAACTAGATAAGGGATTGATAAACTATAGACCAAGGCTTAAATCCAGATTGCTAATGGTTTTGATACAGCTTTCAAATGAAGAATAATTTTACATATTAAAACATTGGTGAAATAAAACAAAACAAGGAAAGATATGCAACAGGGGCCTATATGAGCCTTTATAGAATAGGTTGTCTATCCCTGGTTTAGACTATTTATATTTAATGTGATTATTAGTTATGATTTGATTTAAGTCTATCATCTTGCTATTTGTTTTTTATTTGTCTCATCTGATACATTTTGCTTTTTTCTAGTTTTTTTGGATTACTTGAGTATTTCTATGGTTATTACATTTAATCTCTTTTATTGGCATATTAGCATTTATTCTTTGTTTTGCTAGTTTAGTGGTTGCTTTAGGGCTGTCTATCTTCAAATGATATTATACCACTTGATATATAAGAAATTTGAAAGAATACTCTTTCATTTCTTCCCTCCCAATCTTTAGGCTATTATTCCTTTCTCTGTGTTTTATCTATGCATATGTTATAAAACCCACAATATACTGTATTATATTTTACATAAACCGTCAATTAATTTTAAATAGATTTAAATAATAAAAAAGCATCTCATGTAGTTATTTATGTAGATGCCATTTATGACACTCTTCATTTCTTTGTATAGATCTATATTTATATCTGGTATAATTGTCTTTCTGCTTCAAGGAATTCCTTTAACATTTTTTAGTGGGTCTGCTGGTGATAAACTGTTTCAGCTTTAGTATGTCAGAAACTGTTCTTATTTCACCTTCATTTAAAAAAGACTTTTCACTGGGTTTAGTTCCATTTGACAGTTTTCGTTTAGTACTTTAAAGCTGTTGAACCACTGTCTTCTCATTTGCATTGTTTCTGACAAGAAGTCTTTCTTTGCCTGGCTACTTTTAAGATTTTCTCTTTATCACTAGTTTTGAGCAATCTGATTATAGTGTGTTTTGGCATAGTTTTCTTCAAGTTTCTTGTGCTTGTTGTTAATTAAGGTGCCTCAATATGTGAGCCCTTTTTTCAACAAATTTTGAAAATTTTCAGTCATTGTTTCTTCAAATATTTTTTTCTTTCTCCCCCTTTTCCTTCTCTTCTTTGGGTACTCACATTTTATATTTATTATGCTGCTTAAAGTAGCCCCACACCTCATTGATGCTCTTTTAATTTCCCTGGGTTCTTTTTGCTCTACATGTTTTATTTGGGATATATCTTCAAGTTTACTCATCTTTTCTTCAACAATGTCTAATCTGTAGTTAATCACTTCCAATATATTTTTGTTTTCAGACATTGTACTTTTCATCTCTAGAAGCTCAGTTTTGGCCATTTTCATATTTTTCATGTCTATCATTTCTTTTTAAACATATGAAATACAGTTATAATAATTTCTTATGTTAATTCTAATATCTAGATCAGTTCTGGGTCAGTTTCAATGAGTTGATACTTCTCCTAATTAAGAATCATATCATCCTGCCTGCTTACATTCCTGGTAAGTATTGATCAGCCATTATAAATTTTACCTTGAACTTTATTAAGGAATACAGGTAAGTTCTTTGGAAAAAGTAAAATCTTTTCAGATCTTGCTTTTATAATTTGTTCTGTGGTTCCACAGAAGTGCTTAGTGTAGAGCTGAGGCAAGTCTTTTCTCAGTGTTCTGCCCAATCCCCAGTGAATTTTGAGTTTTTCAATCTGTCTGGTGGTGATGCACACTATTCCTGTCCCTGTATGAGCACATCTACTGCTCCCTTTCATGCTTTTGGATGTATTCTCCGCCAGCCTCAGCCAGTTTCCTCACCCTCAGGTGCTGATCAGTACACTGTTGAATGTGTAAGGAGGACCCTTTGCAGCTCACTAGAATTCTCTTCTCCCTAGTCCTCAGCCTTGTGAACTTTCCTCACTTTGGTCTCCCTGCTTTCTCGACTTAGAGTACCTACTGGGCTCTTCTGTCTGAGTACCCCTGCCCACACCACAGCCTGGAATCTATCTGAGGCAAGAAGTAAGCTGGAGAAACCATAGGGTTCACCCCATTTGTATCCCTTCTCTCAAGGATCATCACTCCTTATTGCCTGACATTCAGTGTCTTGAGAACTGTGTTTTATGTATTTTATATCTTCGTTGTTGTTGTTTCAAACAACAAGATAAATCTGGCCCTTTTACTCCATTTTTGGTGCTGAACATTTTCACCATTTTTTATTCATTCATCTGTTCAACAAATGCTTGTGTCCCCTCACTGTGCTCTAAGGGGCTGAGAAGGCTAAAGTGAAAAAGTCTGCTCCATGAGGTTGCAGTTATGTCTATTCTATCATTGCCATAACTCTAGAGAATGAGCAGAGTCCTTGATCATCCCAGTGCTCAGAAGTGTTTGAGTGGATAGACAATTCTAACTCAATATGCAGGATTAATATGCACATAGCCCCTGGAAACACAAAGGCAAGAATACTTTAATCCACAAGGGAGAATCCAAAGGTCACTCAGAGGAGGTGACACTTAGCCCCTTCATAATGGAGGAAAAGGAGTCTGCCAGAGGGGAAAGGTGGGGAGGGCACCTAAGCAGGTGAACCAACATGAGAAAAGACATGAAGGAATGAAGAAGCATAATATGTTCACAAAACTAAAACATACTTGGAATGTTTTATGTGTGAGGGGCAAAGAATAGGAACTGGTATTTAGGAGCCAGATCCTATAAGATCTTAATACTTTTTATAAAGGAAACACCACTTCTAGCAAGTAGATTATAATCATTGGAGAAAAGAAAGCCAGAGAAAGGATTAAATCACAATATGAGATAAGTGCAGAGAACTAGAACCCTATAGTGTGAGTGAATAGAAAGCTAACTTCTTTGGAAGCTGTAAATCAGGCCCAGGATTAGGGTGAAGCAAGTGAGGCCCCCAGGGAGCTAAATATAAGGAGACCCTCACTCTCAGTTATGAAAGTGTGGTCCACTCTGCACTTATTTGCTCAGGAGAGTCAATCTCTTTAAATTTGAACTCTAGACACCAAACTTGCCTCACCCTGGCCCAGGCCCTGATAGGGAGATTTCTCATCTCCTGCAAGCACTCAAACAAATCACAAATCAATGGCATAGAGGCCAAAATAAAAAGAGGATGAAGACTACAAATTAACAGGCAACATACAGGCATAAACAGTACATAGAGAAAACACTTATTGGAGCAAAAAGAATTTCAGCTAATATCCATTACCTGGAGCTTTGACTATCAGCAAAAGTCAGTCATATATGAATATTCTCTACCAAGAAGATGGAAAATTTGAATTAAATCTCTCTTGAAGTAAAACTTCCATTCACACTTTATGAACAGACAGCCATTTCACCTGGGCTGCCCAGCATGAGTCCTTGGTGATGCTTGGAGGAAGGGTGACCATACTGGCTCCCTCAGTCAAGTGGGGCTTGTTTGGGAAAGGTTCATGCTCTAAAATCTTGCCACCCTAGGTGATACCAGTAGAGGCATCATCTGGGAGCTTATCAGAAATGCAGAATCTCAGGCCTTGAAACAGACTTGCATTTTCCCCAAGATCCTCAGGTGATTTCTGTACACATCAGAGTTTGAGAAGCACTGTTAGAGTTGACTTTTTCAGGGTTGTTTCTGAAGGACTTTGCTTCCCAGAATACATTGATAATGGCATTGGGTTGAATGGTAGTCCTTAAAAGGACATGTTCATGCCCTAATCCCCAAAACTTGAGGAAATAACTTCATTTGGAAAAAGAGTCTCTGCAAATATAATAACACTGAGCAGCTTGAGAAAAGGTCATCCTAGATGGGCTCTAAATCAAATGACAATTGTCCTTATTAGTGAGGCAAAGGGAGAACTGACAGAGTAAGAAGAGAAGACAATATGACACTGAGGTAGAGAAGCCCAGAGACACCAGGAATCTCTAGAAACTGGAAGAGGCAAGGCCCAGACCCTCCCCTACCACCCCACAGGGAGTGCAGCTCTCCCAACACCTTGACTTCAGACCACTGTCCTCCAACTGTGAGAGTGAAATATCTGTTTTTTTAAGTTATTAGATTGTACAATTTGTTATGACACTAATACACTAAATAAACTACCTAGTTTATTTATTCATTCATTGAGTTAATAGCCAATAGTTTAGTAACATTTATGAATCACTTTCTATGTACCATTTCACAGATGTAGAAACTGAGACCTATAGAGCCGAGACTCACTCATTGTCACACCTAGTGAGTAAGTGGAAGAACCAGAGTTTAATTCAGATCATTTCACTTCAAATCTACATTGTCTTTCCACTACACAACCCTTCCAAAGCCAAAATTCAGGCCATGAGTGTCCACCTAGACCTAAATATAGTTCTTGCAAAGTCAAGGTCTTTGCAGTAGCACATACACAGAATACCTCTACTCGCAATTCTTGTTTTTAGTACATTGGATAAGATAAAAACAGTAGATCTCTTTTGGTATGAATCTCTATCATGTTTTTCCCAAGTCCAGAATCCATGTGGCTTCTTCTGTCTAATACAACTCTCCTTACATCAGAACAGGAAAAGAGCTGTTTTCACTTGTGTGAACCAATCCACTCTAATGGCTTACCTCTGCCAGACCATTTGCCTTTTATGCCTGTCATAGTTAATATAGAATGAAACTGTGCCTCCTGCCATGGAGCAGCAAAACTGTTGGGTACATGTAATTAGTTACAATTAGGTACAAGACGATTAGGTACAAAGAGGGCCCTGGAAATGCTGCTGAAAAGTGGTCATTATAAGGACCTGAGATGAAGTCAGAAAGAATGTTATCCTATCTTCCTCATTCATTCATCATGTAGTCACTCAACATGCCTAGTGTGAGCACTTTCTATATGTTAAGCACTGTTCTAGACCTTGTGGGTGGAGTTCTGTACAAGACATCCCCAGCCTCTGCCCCCTTGTGGTCAAGGATCTGATGCCTGGTGGGGAAGGCCCATGAGTAAAACTGGTCAGGGTGAAGAAAATCTCATGTACCCATGATATTTGGGGGGCAGTTGGAGTTCATCCTTGTCACCAGGATACAGTAGGGCCTGTGGCAAACTGTAGGAATTCCCTTCATAGCTACAAATAACCCACTTTTACCTAAAACACCTAATTTAAATGGGTGGTCCCCAATCCTGAGTGCATACTATAACAGGTTTAGACACAGGACACTACAAGAGCTCTGAAGGGGACATCTAAACAAAATACTCTTTGTGCTATGCTGAAAAAGATGAGCCGTGAGACCCTGCTATCCTATTCAGTCACTGGCAATCATCATTTCCTGTGCCAGCATTTTTTTGCAGCTGGGACCCAAAGTGAGACCATGGTATCATAGACTAGGTTCACACGTATCAGGACTTTATGTTTAGCCTCCATAGTTCACCCAGCACAGCCCATTATTCACAGATTGCAGGCTACTGAGTAAACATTCACTTTAGATAAGCTTCCCAGAGGAAAAAAAGAAGAAACAGAGCTGGGCCTGCACTGGAAGGAGCAAGGTGTCAATAGGATGGGAAGTGCAAGTATGAGGTCACCTAGTGAGGGCGAAGGGGCTGGATGGAGCAGAAGGTGGCACAATAAGCCACCTGTGTCCTTTTAAAGGGATGAACTTAAGTTGAACTTTCCAGCATTAACTTTACTTTGATATTCCTGTGTCCTTGGGAACCTGGAAACAAAGCTATAGTTATTTGCAGACCAGTTCCACATTTTCACTTCAGTTTTTTCAATGCAAGCAGCAACTTTTAAAGCTAAAAGCAGCTCCATCTAGGAAAGAAATTAGGGTCATGCAGACCATGCGTCTTCTGAAAGCCAAGGCTGCCACAGGTCCAAGAAACGCCTCTCCCACTGACCTCATTGGATGGGGTTGCAAGAGCAAGGGTACAATATACCTTTCAGTCTTCCTAAAGCTGTTGCAAACAAGTTGTCCCAAGAGCTCTTTTTGTGGGCAGCCCATGACTATCCTCTAAAAGGACAGAAGATGGGGGCATACATAGATATACTTTGCTTCTTCACACAACCAAAAGAAGGACAGCAAATTTAAAGCAAAAAAAGCAACCAGAATTGCCAGAAAATAGAACTGTATGGAAGTTCAACAACCAAGGAGTTAAAGAAGAAACATTCATTCAGACTGATAGGAGAGGCAGAGATGGGCAGCCTGGGCAGAGAGGACACATGACAAGGCAGTAGCTGGAGGATCCAGGAAGCAAGGTGGCAGCTCATGGACTGAGGCGGGCAAGGTAGTGGTTGGCGGAGTGGGTGGTCCCACATTTCCATGCGGATAAACCAGGAGAAGCAACTGGGAATCAAGACAGACTGAACAACCGGGGTTCCAGCACAGGGAAATAAAACCTCAAAACATCTGACCGTAAAAATCTGTGGGGGTTGTGGAGGCAGGAGAAACTCCAAACCTCTCAGGAGAGTTTGTTGGAGAGACCCACAGGGCCCTAAAACATACACATGCTCACCTACCCAGGAATCAGCACAAGAATGGCCCAATTTGTTTGTGGGTAGTGGAGGAAGTGAATGAAAGCCAGCTAAGAGCTGAACAAGCAGCATTGTTTCCTTTCAGACCCCTCCTCCACATACAGCACCACAAAGCAGCAACATGGGTTGCCCTACCCTGGCAAATGCCTAAGGCTCCACCCCTTACTATGTAACAGCTGGCCAAGACAAATAGAAAATGATCCAAATGAAAGAACACATCAAAGCTCCAAAAATAGAACTAAGCAATGAAGAGATAGCCAACCTATTAGATGCAGAGATCAAAACACTGGTAATCGGGATGCTCACAGAAATGGTTGAGTTCAGTCTCAAGATAGAGAAAAAAGTGAAGGCTATGCAGAGTGAAAGAAAGGAAAATGTACAGGGAACCAACAGTGAAGAGAGGAAAACCTGGACTTAAATCAGTGATTTAGAGCAGAAGGAAGAAAAAAACATTCAACCAGACAGAATGAAGAAACAAGATTTTGAAAAAATGAGGAGAGGCTTAGGAACCCCCAGGACAACTGTAAATGTTCCAACATCCAAATCATAGGATGCTAGAAGGAGCAGAGGAAGAGCAAGAAATAGAAAACTTACTTGAAAATATAATGAAGGAGAACTTCCCCAATCTGGCAAAGGAAGTAGACTTCTAGGAAGTCCAGGAAGCTCAGAGTCCTGAAGAAGTTGGACCCAAGGAAGCACATACCAAGGCACATCATAATTACATCATCCAAGGTTGAAGATAAGGAGAGAATCTTAAAAGCAGCAAGAGAAAAGGAGACAGTTACTTACAAAGGAGTTCCCATAAGACTGATCTCTCAAAAGAAACCTTGCAGGCACGATGGGGCCAGAAAGAAGTATTCCAAGTCATGAAAGGGAAGGACCTACCTCCAAGATAGCTTCTACCCAGCAAAGCTATCATTTAGAATGGAAGGACAGATAAAGTGCTTCCCAGGTAAGGTTGAGTTAAAGGAGTTCATCATCACCAAGCCATTATTCCATGAAATGTTAAAGGGACTTATCTAAGAAAAAGAAGATGATCAAAACTATAAACAGTAAAATGACAACAAACTCACAACTATCAAAAACTGAACCTAAAAAACACAAAAAACAAGGCAAATTAAGCAAACAACTAGAACAGGAATAGAATCACAGAAATGGAGATCATATGGAGGGTTATCAGTGGAGAGGGGGAGGGAATAGAATGGGGGAAAAGGTACAGGGAATAAGAAGCATAAATGGTAGCTATAAAATAGACAGGAGGAGGTTAACAATAGTGTAGGAAATGGAGAAGCCAAAGAACTTTTATGTATGCCCCATGCACATGAACTAAGGTGGGGGGAATGCTGGTGGGAGGGGGAATGCAGGGCAGAAGGGAATAAAGGGGAGAAAAAAATAGGACAACTGTAATACCATAATCAATAAAATATTGTTTAATTAAATAAATAAAGAACATCAAATCTAGGGCAATTGACTTGAAGCTTCTCAGTAATTATGAGGTCTTGGTGGCTTTGCTGAGATAACTTATGCATTTTGTCAATATCAGCAACAATCATAGAGGCTGGCATTAAATTATTTTATTGCACACCCAGAAGCACATTATGAGGGTTCTTGGGAGTCAGGAGCAGTAATTGGGGCTAACTGAATAAGAAAGACAAACCATCTGCAAAGGAGGGGTCATTAAGAGGAGGTAATAGAAGTCCCAAATGGGTCAGACTGAAATGATTTAGCAGGAGAAAACCTGAGTCCAAATCCCAGTTAGGCTACTTGACTAGCTTTTTAATTTTTGGTCAATTATTTAACCCAGGAGTCCGCAACCTCCAGGTTGAGGACCAATACCAGTCCAGGCCTGCTAGGAACCAGGCTGCACAGCAGGAGGTGAGCTCGAATGTAATGCTCTGGAATCATCCCGAAACCATCTTCTCACCCCGTCTGTGAAAAAATCGTCTTCCATGAAACAGATCCCTGGTGCCAAAAAGGTTGGGGATCGCTGAGAACCTCTCTAAGCCTGGGTTTTCTCATCTGAGGATATTCGATGAGATAACATAGTGCTTTGCACTGTCTAATTCAGAATAAAAGCACAGTAAGTATTACCTAGAAACACAGCAGCAGATAAAGACAGCCACGGGTACTAGAGGAGCACAGAGGGTGCAGCCAACGGTCATCGGGCAGGAAGTGGGGGAGAGGGAGGCAGGAGGCTAGACACAAGGGGATCACATCATCAGTCCAGCACCTGAGTTCAAGTTCCTCAACCCTGGCTGCAGACTGGAGTCAGTTTAAGCCCATTTGAAGGAGTTTTTGTTTGTTTTGTCTTTTAATATTCATGCTTGGGCCTCACC